>MU674699.1:0-56557 GCA_026770625.1 Nicotiana glauca
ATATATATCATCAAAACAACATAAAAATATGATTATTTAGGGCGTGATTATAGTCAAATTCACCTATTATCAGCCTCTCACTCGAAAACATGATATGATCTTCGTTTTTTTTTACTTTTTTGCATTCTCTTACCTTTCTTCTTGACCCTCTATCACATCTTTCCCATCGTATCACTTGAATACCTAGCCAAATAAATGAAATCCGTATAAAACCAAGTCATTAGTCCGACATAAACCAAAAACAAAAATCAAAACTAGGCTAAATAATCCATGAATTGTTTTTTCTTCCAACAAGATCCTTACTTAATGTTATAGCATGATGAATACAACAACACCATGTGATTCCTCCCATGAATTTCCTGATTTAATGGCATGACATAACGCAATAGTACTCCTTCAAGCGTCCACTAAGTCTATCAATGTTTTGTGATGATGAATGCGACCACACTAATATTGTTTCACTCTTTGAATATTAATCAAGAGTGTACCACCATTCACAGGACCAAAAAATCTACAACTCCATGATTTGTAGCCCATACTACTTTAAATAGACCCGACCATCTAGACTTGAGCTCTCAAGGGATGAGTGTCACAATCGAGCTGGTCATTTTGTGTAATTAAGCCATGTTCCTCTATTTTATATTTTCTATATGTGTATTTGATACAAGTTGAGTTATGGGGTGGTTGGTTTGGTTTCTCAAAGATTTAAGAGTGATTGAAATACATAGTTGTAGATACTTGAGTTGTGAGAGTTTACCAAGGTTGATGTTTTAGCTGATGACCTCTGTGAGGTAATTTTGTTGTTACTATAGTTTTTATGGTGATTCTAGACCTAGACGTATGTTCAGATTTGGATTTTGAGCTTCGTAGAAGGTTTTGACTTTATTTACAAGAAGATGACAATTTATAGGTTCGAGGGTTTATAGGTTTAACTAGGAGCTGACTTTAATGTTACTAGACCTTGATTGGTGTTACACCACTTTGGATAGGTTTATTATGTTTATTGAAATGTGTGTTCAATATTTTGTTGGAATTCAAAATTTCTAAGCATGATTCAGATGCAATTGCCGAAATTGGAAAATTTGGAAGTTAAGAGATGGAATTTGATCATCAATTATTGGATTTTATTACTTGTGGTGTTTTGAGAATTTCAGATAAGTTTAGATAAGGTATTAGTACTTTTTGGTATGGTTTAATAGGGGAGGGGGAGGCAATAGGGTATATTGCAATAAGATTCTTGACCATTTTGGAGTTTGTAGAATCACTTATATTTGGTCGCACCTGCAATGCTTGTAGTGCAGCTGTGAAGCTGCATAAATGACTCATGGAGAAAATTTGCATGGTCACAGAAGTGGGGATGTGGGAAGCATCTGCAATGTTTGATGTGGCTCGGGATTGGCCGCTTTTGCGAAAGATGTTACACAGGTGCACAGCCACACCTGCGAGGATTTGTCCGCACTTGTGGAGTGAGGCTAGTCAGGAGGATTGAAAATCTATGGTATTTACGTTGCGCCTGAGGAGATTTAGACTCTATGATGTTCTTTTAAGTTAAACTCGTAGGTGCGAGGTTTTGCACGTAGAAGCTGGCACCTAGAAGTGAACTTTGTGTCCGCGGAAGCGAGATATATGGAAGACCTCTTATATTTTGTTGGTTTACTCATTTTTAGTTGTTTTAAGTTTTGAAGTATAGATAAAGGGAATATTTGGGGAGATTTTCACTACTACTTTGAGGGTAAGTACATTTCTACTTGGATTTGATTATACAACTTGTTTCTCCATGAACTTAAACACTTAGAACATTATTTTGAAAGAGAAAAACTAGGGTTTTAGTCCTAAATTTTGAAAATTAAATAATTGAGATTTGAATCTCGATTTAGAATCTGATTTGGATGAGACTTGTATCTTTGGACTCATATACGAATGGTTAGTCAAAATTTGTGATTTTTGTTAGATTTAAAGATCAAGCCTAGGTTGACTTTTTTATTGACATTGTATAATTGATTAAAGATCAAGCCTGTATACTCCATAATTATTTTCTTTAGTATTATTTGAACCATGATGTATTAGTTGATTACATTTGAGCTGTCCGGGGGCCGATTTTCAAGGGAAGGCATTCTTGGAGTACTATTTTTCTCATTTTGAGGTAATTATTTTACCTAGAAATGGCTTGAGGGACTTGTCGCTTGAATTGATGACATCAGCTACGTGATAAAGGTGACATTCATGACAGGTGACGAGCGTATATACGTGCACTATATTTATCCATATTCACGGCAGTGTTTAGGTTGTATTATCCGTTGTTCTGGATACTGTCCTTCCTACTGTTGTTCCTTATTAGTTTGTATAAATAAGTGAACTTCTTAAATCATGCTATAGATCATGTGTAAATATGATTTCCTGTTTAAACATGATACTCGTTGTATGGTGTACCCGCCTAATTTGAGTTGTAGTAATTGACGACCAATTTTAACCATCCCTTTTAAAATTAAATTATTTTTGCTTAATTATTTACTACAAATGTGATAAAATATTTTCTAACTGTAATACCTATATCAAATGTTAAATTAATAATTTTGTATTAAATATTTATTAAATACATTACCCTATTATTTTGGAATTATAAAAATAACCATTATGTTTTAACAAGAAAGACTACAATTAATGTAATGAATTAATCTTTAATTTTTAGCTATATCGCTCATTATTTTAATTAATCATAAATTAGTTTAATAATAAAGTGTTTTAATAGATAACTAATTTATTATAATAAATTATAATATAATTGATGATTGTATTTTATCACGTTTAATTAGAATTAATTAAGTTAATTTTAAAGGGGTTAAGAGTTCAAAGGACTACAATTACAATTAATTAATTAAACCCAAGTGTCTATGGGTTATATATCATTTCTACTATTTTTTGGCCCAAATAAATAGGCCCAATCGCCTGCAACCCCGTCCTAACCTACCTCCTTGTCGACTTTTGCAATTTCCCACTTAAAAACAAACACAACAAATCTAGGTTGTTGATCCAAATCATCGACAGTCCACAATAATTCCTTTTTTTCTTTATTTTAAACCTATCACCAGATCTTATCTCAACTATTGAATCACACACATCCAACGGTCCCCATTTTGACCCTAATAACTATTTTTATCAAATTTTATGCCTGAGATTATCAGGGCCATTGCCAGAATCTGTCTCTCACTTTTAACCCAGAGATGACCCCTAAATCTAAAATTATTTTTCCCAACCAAGCCCACCTAATTTCCCTTTCTTCTCTTTTCTCTCAACCCATCAACCCTATCAAACAAGAACCTTTCACAAATTCGTGCAAGGTCACAAATCCAACCCTAAAATCATCCCCTTTGTCTCTAACTCTCTGTAATGACGTGAATCCCACCTGAAAGTTTCCCTTTCGTCGCTAGAATCTAATACCCTAAAATCAAAACCCTAGATCTAAATCGATCAAACTAGAACTCATTTGTTCTCCCTCTGTTCTTCAAATCCAGAGCATGGATTAGTATTATCTGTAAATTCATCATCATTTTGCTATGTCCAACTGCTAAACGCAGTGTCCTCTAGACATAAGGGTTTGGCCAATGGTCCGATGGCTTCAACGGTATTCTTCCTCCATCCTTGTGCCTATGTAAAAGTCTTAGCTATTTTTTCTATATTCTTCTCTGATTTTACCTTGTTGTTATGATCATCCAATTATCGACATCATCCACTATTTGTTTGAACCGATTGAAACCCTTAGTGTCTTTGATGCCACTATAAAATAAGGCATTCAATGTCCTTAACTAACAAAGATCTAATATCACTACTGAAAGGTTAACAAGTTCAAACTTTTCTCAGCTAAGTATTAAGTTCCAGTAGATTCTCCCTAACTTCTCTTTTTCTCTTTTCAATATATCTCAAGTTTGATTTTTGCACGTGACCCCTTTTGGGTTTAGACTCCTAAACGGTTAACAAATGACTTTTGCTTGGTTTGCTGCTCTGAAGAAAGTTAGTGTACTGACCCTGTCTCTATCTCTTGATTTCTCAATTTTATGACTTTTTCCTGTTGATCATATCTCGTTTATGATGTATACTAGTTATGCATGACTATACTTGTTATATTCTATTTGTTATATGCTATTTACACTGATGAGTTGACAATTTTCTTGATAAGATTATGATGTTTTGATACGGAAAATCTGACTGTATAGGTCAAAATTAGATCAGAGAAATTCGTTACGCGAAAATATAAGGTCGTGATCAGACAGGCCAAGGTTGGACAGGTCAAGGTCGGACCGTCATCACTAACTATGGTCGTACCGTCATCAATAATAAGGGTCGGATCGTCATCAATAACCAAGGTCGGACCGTCATCAAACAACTAGTTTGCTTTGGATTACTCAAAAGGGATATTCTACCGAATATTCCCTTTAAATTGTACCTTTTTTAGGATTTTCTATGGATACTCCATTATAAAGAGGAGGGGAGGACTTCCTAAAGGGGGGGAGGGGGGGGAGAGGGGCTCTTTCTCCCTCTCCCTTTTTCTAAAAAACATGTAAACACACCTCTCATAAGAAATGAGAGGATATGTGATCTCATATCTTCATCAGGCCCAAAAAAGGGTCATAAGGTTCTTGTATTTGATTATCATTCTTCTTGATTAAATTAAAGAAGATCCGTCTAACGGAAGATCGGGTGAATCTTTTCCTTTATTCATATTTTTGTTACTTAATACATCTTACTTTATGCTATTAAATCTGGTCATAATTGCCGTCAACATTGATACTCGACTGTTTTTTTCCGTTCATCTTACTCATCTCGGATCTAAAGTTAATTATCTTTAACTAGGATTTACCCCTTCATCTTTTTTGATTGATTTGCTTAAAAAGTGTTTAATAACTTTTAAGTCAAATATTTTGGCGCCGTCCGTGGGAATTTTCTAGTTAAAATTTTAATTTCCTCTAGATCTAAATTCAATTCCAGTTCCACTTTCTACTTGTTGTAGCATTATCCTTTCGTTTGCTGTCTATCTTGCTGGGACACTCAAGATTGCAGATGAATTAGAAAAGAAATATTTGTTGAGATCTTGAACATATCAAGATTCAAAGAAAGGTACTGTATTGCTATAAAACAGACCGTTTGAAAAGGACTTGAACTAATGGTTTTAAAAAAAAATAGATAGTCAAGACATTCTTCCTTCTCCTTCTATATTAATTGTAGTCTTATCATATTTTTCTCCGGTTTTCCTCTATATTTCTCCATAGATGACTGAATCATTGGCTTCTGACCCATTTCCAATTTAGCTCAATTTTAAGATAGGGAAATGGCACATTGGTTGCAGGCAACCATGATCGACCAGCAATAAAATTTTCCACACTGAACTTTGCTGCTTCATTTGAATTTGTGATCACTCGATACCCACGCCACCTGACTCTTCTACTAGTCGATACTGCAGGTCCATTGTTCCTATATTCTCCATAGTAAAAAGTATTTAAAGCAAAATTACCATCCCATTCTAGCCAACCAGCAGGATCTACCGATGAATCAAGAGAGCTCCGTCCAGCGGAGTACGGGTTGACAAACCAAGGCTTATCATCCACACCAACCACAAATGACGACGTTACGGAGATGCTCTCGTCCTTCGGCGGTAGTGGTCGGCGGAATGCTCAGCCACCGGTGACGCTGCCCATTGCGAAAAACTTGACGTCGATTGGCGGCGATGGAGGAGGGATGCCGGCTCACCACAACAGTAAAGATCACGTAAGGGAAGGATTAATGATTTCCAGCTTGATGTGTGGAGCAACCGGTATTGTTTTGCTTGCAGTTTCGGCGTGTGTTTACGTCTTTAGGTTCATAAAGGAAAAACAAGTGCAAACACAAGGAGAAACATCGTTGTCAGCTTCAGCAGATAACGTTGTTGTCATCCACAAATGAATTACGGTGTTTCATAGTCAAAAGGGAAAAAGTTCATTAAAAAGGCACAAAGATTGGCGGTTTTCTCATCGGATGGTGTTGCGTTTGGTTCTGCGGTTGCTCTACAACTTTGAAACAATCAAACATGGATATATTTCGGAGTGTTCGTTATCAATCAAGTCACAGAGACTTTCCAAATCAAGAAACAAATATTGCACGAATACCACGCCGAGATTTGCAAGCCGTTACCCGAGTTCGGCGAATGCCAGCTCGATCAAATCTCCCGAGCACAGGATGTTGAAGTAGACGGCCTTGCCAAACTGGTAGCGGCCACTAAAAGCATAACCAGAGGAGTGAACATGGCCACTCCTCTCCATCTCGCCGACCGATCAAATTGAGGTAACGAACAATTTCATTTGGTTTAACTCACTATTTTTCTAAATGGAATAGAAGCAGGAGCGTTCTCCCAGATACACGAATAGGAAATGCATCTTATTCTCCAATACAAGCAAAAGTAAGCAAACTGGGACCCCCCAGAGAATATATCATATTCTCCAATGCAAGCAAAGTTAAGCAAACTGGGACTCCCCCAGAAAATACATCATATTCTCCAATGCAAGCAAAATTAAGTAAATTGGGACTCAGGCTAAGTGCCTTCGCCATCGAAGTATAACAAAGTTTGACCTCGCTCGAACCAAGTTAAAGGCTAAGTGCCTTCGCCATCAAAGTTTGACAAGTTCAACCTCGTTTGAACTGGGACTCAGGCTAAGTGCCTTCGCCATCAAAGTATAACAATGTTCGACCTTGCTCGAACAGAGTTAAAGGCTAAGTGCCTTCGCCATCAAAGTTTGATAAGTTTGACCTCGTTCGAACTGGGACTCAGGCTAAGTGCCTTCACCATCAAAGTATAACAAAGTTCGACCTCGCTCGAACTGAGTTACAGTCTAAGTTCCTTCTCCATCAAAGTTTGATAAGTTCGACCTCATTCGAACTGGGACTTAGGCTAAGTGCCTTTCCCATGAAAGTTTGATAAGTTCGACCTCGTTCGAACTGGGACTCAGGATAAGTGCCTTCGCAATCAAAGTTTGATAAGTTCGACCTTGTTCGAACTGAGACTTAGGCTAAGTGCCTTCGCCATCAAAGTTTGATAAGTTCGACCTCGTTCGAACTAGGACTCAGGCTAAGTGCCTTCGCCATCAAAGTATAACAAAGTTCGACCTTGCTCAAACTGAGTTATAGGCTAAGTGCCTTCGCCATCAAAATTAGAGTAGTTCGACCTCGTTCGAACTGGGACTCAGGCTAAGTGCCTTCGCCATGAAAGTTTGATAAGTTCGACCTCGTTCGAACTGGGACTCAGGCTAAGTGCTTTCGCCATCAAAGTTTGATAAGTTCGACCTCGTTCGAACTGAGACTCAGGCTAAGTGCCTTTGCCATCGAAGTATAACAAAGTTTGACCTCGCTCGTATCGAGTCAAAGTCTAAGTGCCTTTGCTATCAAAGTTTGATAAGTTCGACCACATTCGAACTGGGACTCATGATAAGTGCCTTCGCCATCAATGTTTGATAAGTTCGACCTTGTTCGAACTGGGACTCAGGTTAAGTGCCTTCACCATCAAAGTATAACAAAGTTCAACCTCACTCGAACTGAGTTACAGGCTAAGTGACTTCACCGTCAAAGTTGATAAGTTGGACCTCGTTCGAATTTGGACTCTGGCTAAGTGCCTTCGCCATCAAAGTTTGATAAGTTCGACCTCGTTCGAACTGGGACTCAGGATATGTGCCTTCGCCATCAAAGTTTGATAAGTTCGACCTCGTTCGAACTGGGACTCAGGCTAAGTGCCTTCGCCATCAAAGTTTGATAAGTTCGACCTCGTTCGAACTGGGACTCAGGCTAAGTGCCTTCGCCATCAAAGTATAACAACGTTCGACCTCGCTCGAACAGAGTTAAAGGCTAAGTTCCTTCGCCATCAAAGTTTGAATAGTTTGACCTCGTTCGAACTGGGACTCGGCCTAAGTGCCTTCGCCATCAAAGTTTGATAAGTTTGACCTCGTTCGAACTGGGACTCGGGCTAAGTGCCTTCGCCATCAAAGTTTGATAAGTTTGACCTCATTCAAATTGGGACTCAGGCTAAGTGCCTTCGTCATCAAGGTATAACAAAGTTTGACCTCACTCGAATCGAGTTAAAGGCTAAGTGACTTCGCATCAGAGTTTGATAAGTTCGACCTCGTTCAAACTGGAACTCAGGCTATGTGCCTTCGCCATCAAAGTTTGATAAGTTCGACCTCGTTCAAACTGGGACTCAGGCTAAGTGCCTTCGCCATCAAAGTTTGATAAGTTCGACCTCGTTCGAACTGGGACTCAAGCTAAATGCCTTCGCCATCAAAGTATTACAAAGTTTGACCTCGCTCGAACTGAGTTACAGCCTAAATGCCTTCGCCATCAAAGTTTGATAAGTTCGACCTTGATCGAACAATGACGGGTTAACATTTCTACAAGTTCGAAAGAACACCCCTTATGGCCAAGGGCTATCGCCAAAATGAATTTGGCCTCGACCGAAATAATATTCGGCCTCGACCAAAATAAATATTCGGCCTCGACCGAAACAACATCCGGCCTCATCCGAAACAACATCGAGCCTCGTCCGAATCGACCTTACAGCCAAGGGCCATCACCGAAAAAGAGGGGGTCGACCCTTATGGCTAGGGGCCATCGCCAAAAAGAATTCGACCTTGATCGAAATAATATTCAGCTTCGACCGAAATAACATTCGGCGTTGTCCGAAATAATATTCGACCTCGTTCGAAATAACATTTGGCCTCGTCCGAATCGACCCTTATGGCCAAGGGCCATCGCTAAAAAGAATTCAGCCTCGACCAAAATAATATTCGGCCTCGACCGAAATAATATTCGGCCTCGTCCGAATTGACCTTATTGCCAAGGGTCATCGCCAAAAAGAATTCGGCCTCGACCGAAATAATATTCAGCCTCGACCAAAATAAATATTCGGCCTATACCGAAACAACATGCGGCCTCGTCCGGATCGACCTTACGGCCAAGGGCCACCACTGAAAAAGAGGGGGTCGACCCTTATGGCCAGGGACAATCGCCAAAAAGAATTCGGCCTCGACCGAAATTATATTCGACCTTGACCGAGATAACATTCGGCCTCATCTGAAATAACATTCGGCCTCGTCCGAATGGACCCTTATGGCTAAGGACCATCACCGAAAAGTATTCGACCTTGACCGAAATAATATTCGACCTCGACTGGAATAATATTCGGCCTCGACCGAAACAACATTCAGCCTCATCCGAATCGACCTTACGGCGAAGGGCCGCCACCAAAAAGGAGGGGGTCGACCCTTATGGCTAAGGGCCATTGCTAAAAGAGGAGGTCGACCTCCCCATCCGAATTTCTCAAACTACGATTAATGAAATCCGCTCATCGAGCTCGACCAAGAGACGACCTTAATAAGTGGAGGGACTAACTGTATGGGTTAAAATTAGATCAGAGAAATTCGTAACGCGGAAACATAAGGTTGTGGTCAGACAGGCCAAGGTCGAGCAAGCCAAGGTCAGAACGTCATCAATAACCATGGTCGGACCATCATCAATAACCAAGGTCGGATCCTCATCAATAACCAAGGTCGGACCGTCATCAAACAACTAGTTTGCTTTGGATTACTCAAAAGGGATATTCTACCGAATATTCCCTCTAAATTATACCTTTTTTGGATTTTTTATGGATACCCCCATAATAAAGAGGAGGGGACGACTTCCCAAAAGGGGGGGCTCTCTCTCTCCATCTCCCTTTTTCTAGAAAACATGTAAACACACCTCTCCTAAAAAATGAGAGGATCTGTGATCCCATATCTTCATCAGGCCCAAAAAAGGGTGATAAGATTCTTGTATTTGATTATCATTCTTCTTGATTAAATTAAAGAAGATCAGTCTCACGGAAGATCGGGTGAATATTGTCCTTTATTCATATTTTTGTTACTTAATACACCTTACTTTATGCTATTAAATCTGGTCATAATCGCCGTCAACATTGATACTCGACTATTTTTTTCCACTTATCTTACTTATCTCGGATGTAGAGTTAATTATCTTTAACTAGGATTTACCCCTTCATCTCTTTTGATTGATTTGCTTAAAAAGTGTTTAATAACTTTTGAGTCAAACATGATCTATGTTTCATCTCCCATAACTTAGATAAAATGCTTTCATGATGTTTATACTCTTTTGAAGAAATCCCGTTGAACCTTTAGGGTTAGTTGAACTAACCATTAAGTTAATTCTGTGTGAGCTCTATCTCTGTCAGTTAAATGATAACTATATTACCATGTTTAGATAACCTAATTGAACCATGCTGTTAAATTTCTTCTAATATCTCTTTAAGAATTCACATCTATTGCAGTATGCTATATTGATCCTTAAAATAGTAATGTTATACTATACTCTTGATTCAATAAAAGTTATCCTCATTACAGTTCATGTCATGAATTTGACCTGTTCACTTTGATTGAATAGTTTGTTGTTGAAACCTTCCCTGCTATATTACGAATTCATGGAAATCTATCAATATAGTTTGAACTCATGTGATGAACTCATTAGCATAGTCATCACACCATTTGCTCATTTGATCTGTCCTTATTTTATGACCATGATACTCTGTAAAAACTTCACTGTATGTTAGCTGAGTAACTCCTATAAACCTCTGTGCTTGTGCTTGTCCAGTGAAGCTCGTGAACTTTTACATGATCTATCTAAATTATGGTATTCTTCATTTGAAAACTGATCTATACAAGAAGAATGTTGAAACCTGTCTTAATAAGTTAACTGTTTACCTTGAAAATCATAATAACTATTAGATTTGATTTTGTGTTTCTAAAAATATGTGATCTATTTTTATGCTAGTTGTTAGGTAATAGATGCTAAGTGAAGAATTAGAAGAAAAGATAATAGCTTGTAGACAATGTGATAATCAAACATAATGGCTAGAAATCAGGGCCTCGAGCTTGCGTATACAGGGCCTCGAGGCTGAGCCAGGTGCCCAGCTTAGGGTAGTTGATGGAGGATTAACAGTTATGATAAACTTGATGGTGGCTCTTTATGACCAATAATGAGCAATAAATGAAGAACGAGTAAAGAAATATCATAAATATGAGCAATAAATGTAAATAATGAAATTAGGAGAATATGTTTGAGTTAGGGAGCTTAGAGAAGTAGTGGGGATGCAACCACTATGTGGTCGACGATGGCAGAATGTATAAGGAAGGCGGCGAGAGAGGTATTAGGGATATCTTCGGGACGCACCGGGGGCCACAAAGGAGACTGGTGGTGGAACGCAGTTGTCCAAGGTAAAGTGGAAGCGAAGAAGGCGGCTTACCTGCGGTTAGTAGGGAACACTGGCGAGGAGGAGAAGAGAGCGAACAATGAGAGATATAAGGTTTCTAGGAGGGAGGCGAAGATGGCAGTCACGAAGGCTAAGACGGTAGCTTTTACTCGTGTGTATGAGGAGCTAGGGAACAAAGGCTGGGAGAAGAAGCTATTCCGACTCCTAAGGTGAGAGAAAGGACGGTTCGAGATCTGGACCAAGTGAGGTGCATAAAAGATGATGACGGCAAAGTTCTGATGGGGGATGACCAAATTAAGAGGAGATGGCAGACCTACTTTCAGAAACTTCTGAATGAAGAAGGGGATCAAGATATTCTACTAGGTGATTTGTGAAATGCCGATAGCCCACATGAGATAAGTGATTGTAGGGACTTTGAGGTCAATGAGGTCATGGAGGCAATGCGTAAGATGAGGAGGGGCAGAGCTACCAGACCAGACGAAATTCTGGTTGAACTTTGGAGGTGTGTGGGCAGAGCAGGCTTGGAATGGCTTACTGGGCTGTTTAATGTTATATTCAAGACTAATAGGATGCCTAAAGAGTGGAGGTGGAGTAAAATAGTTCCGTTGTATAAGAACAAAGGCGATATCCAGAGCTGTAACAACTATAGGGGTATCAAATTATTGAGTCATACCATGAAAGTCTGGGAGAGAGCTGTAAAAATGAGAGTGCGAAGGACGATGTCTATTTCAGACAACCAGTTCGGGTTCATGCCAGGGCGATCTACCACAGAAGCTATCCACCTTATTAGGAGGATGGTGGAACAATATAGGGATAAGAAGAAGGATCTCCATATGGTATTTATCGACCTAGAGAAAGCATACGATAGGGTTCCTAGGGAGGTCTTATGGAGATGCTTAGAGGTTAAAGGGGTCCTGGTTGCCTATATTAGGTTGATTAAAGACATGTATGATGGAGCTAAGACTCGGGTTAGGATAGTAGGAGGCGACTCTGAGCATTTTTCGGTTGTTACGGGGTTGCACCAAGGTTCTGCATTCAGCCCTTTCCTATTTGCCATGGTGATGGATGCCATAACACATAATATTCAAGGGGAGGTGCCATGGTGTATGCTATTTGCTGATGATATAGTCCTAATTGATGAGACAAGACGCGGCGTCGACTAGAGGCTAGAGGTTTGGAGACAGGCCCTTGAGTTTAAAGATTTCAGGTTGACCAGGACGAAGACGGAATATCTCGAGTGCAAGTTTGGGCCCGAGCCGACGGACGTAGGAGTGGAAGTGAGGCTTGACTCCTAAGTCGTCCCTCAGAAGGATAGTTTCAAGTACCTTGGGTCAGTTATTCAGGGGACCGGGGAGATCGGTGAGGGTGTCACACACCGTATAGGGGTGGGATAGATGAAGTGGAGGTTAGCAATGGGAGTCTTGTGTGACAAGAAAGTGCCACTGTTACTAAAAGGTAAGTTTTATCGAGCAGTGGTTAGACCGGCCATGTTGTATGGGATCGAGTGTTGGCAAGTTAAGAACTCACACATCTAGAAGATGCAAGTAGCAGAGATGAGGATGTTGAGGTGGATGTGTGGGCATACAAGGAAGGATAAGATTAGGAATGAAGTTATTCGAGAGAGGGTGCGCGTGGCGCCCATGGAGCACAAGATGCGGGAAGCAAGACTCAGATGGTTCGAGCACATTCAGAGGAGGAGCACTGATACACCGGTGAGAAGCTGTGAGTGACTGGCGGTGGTGGGCACGAGGAGAGGTAGGGGGAGACCTAAGAAGTATTGGAGAGAGGTGATCAGGCAGGACATGAAGCGACTTAGGATTACTGAGGACATGTCCCTTGATAGGGGATTGTGGAGGTCGAGCATTAAGGTTGTAGGTTAGGGGGAAGTTGGAAATATTTCTACAGCGCGCTAAAATGAGACTAGATAGTTAGTAGTTAGGCTTAGGATGCTATGGATCAGCTACTGATGTAGGGATTTATATTCTAGATATTAGTATACTTTCCTCTTTCTCGTATTTCCTATTTTCCTTATATTGTTGTTATTTTATTATTTATGTTATTTTATGTTATGTTGTGTATTTTATGTTATTTATTATGAGTCTATTGCTAGTACTAATATATCGTCACTTGTTCCTGTCACTTGTTTCCTTCTTGAGCCGAGACTCTCCTGGAGACAACCTCTCTACCACTCGGGTTAGGGGTAAGGTCTGCGTACATATTACCCTCCCCAGACCTCACTTGTGGGAATACACTGGGTTGTTGTTGTTGTTGTTGAATAATGTGTGTTGTATATTCTTCCTTACAAAATGATAAGGATCCCCTTTATATATAAGGGAAATCCCATTATGGTACAAATGCATTTATTATAAAGATATGAGGTTGGTACAGCTATTTAATGCCACTGTATAGGCATAAGTTAGCCTAACAGACTAGGTCAGCTTTAATCATGCCCTTGTGAACTTTCCGCTCGTGCGTCATAACCGTTGCCCTATACTGCCTCGGGGCCAAGCATTATAGACCCTTAGGGTCGAACTCCGAGCTGAACTCTGAGCCTCTAGGGGTGGTCTCTACGAGGTGTCCTAATGATCATAAAATTGAGCCCTCTGATTTTATTGTATACAGATATTCCCTGCATTTCTTAGATTAAAATGATAAGAAACGACTTTAACATCGTTCTCCTCGAGCCTCTTGCGATGATGTCATGCTCATGACGTCAGATTTTACGATAACTGAGGTGTCCCATCGATACGTCATTCCTAGAAACATTCAATGTAGCACCAGTTTATTTTCTCAAGGCAATAATGCCGCCACCTATCCGTCTTCCACAAGGAATTGATTGCACCTGTCGACACGTTTCCAAAAAGGCATTAATTATGTTGTCGGTTACGCTGCCACCTTTCTATAAATGAGAGTCTTCTTGAATGAAAACTTCATTCAATCGTTCTCTAACAGACTTTCATTCTTCTCTTCTTTTCTTCCCCATCCAAACCTATTTCCCATGTTTAAAGCATGTGACCATAGGGTCACATGGCAGAGTTCCCGTCAATTATGCCATGGATCTTTCCCTGAGCCTTCCCTTGCTGAGTGGGATCGCACTAGTTTTTTGTTATTATTGTTGTTGTTGTCATTGTTGATGTTTTTGTTGTTGTTGGCCCGATATAATAAGAAAGGAATCTCAAATTATCTTTGCATTAAGGGACATACAGACTACGAACTTCCACTCTTTTCTCTTAACTACCCGGTGCAACGCTTCACTTATTTTGCTTTGCGTGGAGTGAGGTGGTGCCATCTACTAAATATTGCATCCTGCATCGGTGCAACGTTCAAGAAGTGGCTTCACAATAGTAGTGCTGGCGAGAACCATACTCGCCAAATTTTTCACCTAGCCACTTCATCTTTTTCTTCTTCATCATTTTCTACTTCTTCATCCTTTTCCGCTTTGGAGAGGGTTCTCAAAGAAATCATTTGGAAGGTCGAGATGGGTCCCTGAGGGAATGGTTCTCGTAGAAACGGCTTCCGAAGATGTATCCCCGAGAGTAGCTTAGACTTTTAGTCGTTGTTTTTTGTTTCTTTGTAAGTACCCTTTGTGGGTTTTTGTAACCATATGTAAAGACCCTTTGTCAGCTTTTGTAATCATCATTTATTAATGCAAAGTGATTCTTAAATAAGTCTTTGATTTATGTCGGATTTCCTTTTATTTGTGTTTGCAAAGAATCGGAATATGCGTTTTTGCCGATTGGTCCAAATATTGGACCTAGGCGAGTTAATTTCCTTGATTTTTGATTGGTAAATATGATTTTCCCTAAGATCCCTTGCTGTTCCTCAGACCGAACCCAGGTTGACTTGATACAGAATTAGGTCGTTGGAATTGGCAACTTCGAATCGAGTGGGAGTAAGGTCTTGCTTTTTAGAATAAAACTTAGGCCTTTTAGACCCTATCGATAATCCTTGAGGGATAGTTTGCATGAGCCTATGAGAATAAAAATAGCCCTTAGGATTTCGCGAGCAGTCCCCAGGTGAGACTTTGATCAAGCTCGGGTGGTCTAAAAATTTGTATCGAGCCTAGAGTGAAAATAGCCTTAAGGCGTAATAGATAGGCCCCGGATGAGGGTACGCTTGGACTCGGACATCCCCTGGATTAAAGTAACCAAGAGGATGTTTAACTCGATCCGAAGGTAAAGAATAGCCCTTAGGCTTCATTAGTAGTTTTTGAGTGAAAATTAGCTCGGGCTTAGGTAGCTCGAGGGCTAGAGAATCGGGTGAAAGACCCATATTTGCAAATAGCAAAAATCCTTGAGGTAGGGTACCACCTCGAGATTAGGCTTATATGAGTAGCTTCTCGGAGCTTATCTTTCATTTTGATAGGGATCCTCGAGATCGCTCACCATCTCAAGGGCTGTGATGATGTTAATGGCTCCTTCGAGTGTATTTCCTTTTTGATAGAGATCCTCAAGATAGGGTACCATCTCGAGGCTTGTAATGATGTTAATGGCTCTTTAGAGCCTATCATCTTTTTGATAGAGATCATTGAGATCAGGTACCATCTTGAGGCTTGTAATGATGTTAATGGCTCATTAGAGAATATCTTCTTTTTTTATAGAGATCCTCGTGGTTGGGTACCATCTCGAGACTTGTAATGATATTAATGGCTCCTTAGATCCTTCAGTCATAGAAGCGAAAATACTCAAGATTGGGTACCATCTCGAGGCTTGGTTGATGTCGTGGTGTTTAATTGACAAAATGTCGTATAATAGCATTACTTATATGACATGGTTATGAAATGGCCAAGTCGACCCCGCCGGTATATCATCCCAAAGAAATAGTGGCTTAGTCAGTATTTTTAATCATCCTTTGAGATAGACGGACAGTCACAGCTTGCTCTATATATAGGTTCGTCTTCTCTCCTTTGAGGATTCTGCTATCCTGAGTAGCTATCCTCCTTCCTAGAGTTCTTTTCTGCATTAGGTCCTTCACTATTTTAATTTTGAAGCCCTCGTTTAAATAACCGCTCCAATTTTCTGATTTTACCACAGTTATGGCTGCTGCGCTAGGATCCGCTTGGCAAGGAAAAGGAAGTTCCACCTTTGGTCCCTGCATGATTGGTGGTGCACTGCTAGTGTCAGGCGATACCATCCTTGGGTCATTTTACTTCGAGGGGGAACTATTGATCAGAAAACCCCCCAAATATTTAGGGCCATTGGGAGAACGCTTCGAAGTTTACTTCTTTAATAGGAGAGGGGCACCTTGAGTCAGTGAGGAAAGATTGTGGATGGGGGGAGAAGGTAGTACTGTAGGTACCTTCCCTGGAAGAGAGCATCATGGATCGTGCTGAGGGGTTTCTGAATGTATACACGTACCCCTTTTACGCTGGGCCCCCTTGATAGGGTTGTGCTTGACTTTTGTCAAAAGTATCGGGCTACATTGGTGTAGGTTCACCCGTTGTTTTGGCAGATAGTGCTAATGATGATATTCTTTGCCGAGGAAGCGGGGATCGAGTTTACCCTTAGTCATCTTATCAGGCTTTACCGACTTTTTCACCACCGAGGCCTGCTCACCCTACTGTGCTGATCCAATATACCATTCGTTGTTGATCACAAAGAAGATAGGGACCGAGGATGGATGAGCCGGTTTATTCGAGTACGACTGTTGATGTTATCCCTGTAGAGTTTTTGCCATTTCCCGATGAATGGAATTTTACACATAAGTGGTATACTTGTGTCTGCGTTGTTTTGCTTATGGTGTAGGCGGCCTCTGTAAATGCATTTTTCTTTCCCTTTCTGCAGCAATTCTATGCATGCCTTACGAGGTCCCTAACTTGACGGATTGGGCTTGGAAGTTGGCGACCCACACGACTCACAATGAACGTAAGTGGCGAGACTTGTCTAAGGGGAGATGGGAGGCAAAACATCATGGTATGTGCTATGTGATTTTGATCCTTTTTTAAGGCACTTTCTTTTTATGCGTATTGGTTCTGTCATCATAGGCATTGAGGAGTTTTCTAAGGTGAGATCATGTATTATCTGAGAGGGAGAAGAATCAACAACTTCGTGGCCATATAATAATAATAATATTAATAAGAGAAAAGGTCCCTCGCAATATGATGGTGCTTATATCAAGAAGAGTCCAAGCTGGAGGCTCAGGGAGGATGTATCAGCTGACCCTGTAGCGCCGGAGGTCTCTAACTTTAGAAAAATGGTCTCTCCTCCACTGTCATCTTCTTTTCCTTTCGAAGCTTCCTCAAGGAGCAAGGGTTTTCTACAACCGACTTCTTCTCCCATCGAAGGTACTTCGACGGATGTTCGTTGCCAAGGGCCGCATAGGTCGAGCAATCGTATCGCAATCGAGAGCGATTTTACCAGGGCTGATAGAGCCAGACTGGTAGATGTGCTCTCGACTTTTGAGAAAGCTCAACAGCTCTACTCTATGGTGAGTTTTGGCCAATCGTATTGGTTTTTTGGTTTCTACAATTTCTACTCTTTATTAAGTTTCTCCTTCATAGGCTTTTAACAAGCTCAAGTCTGAGCTGCTTCGTCGTGAGGCCAGGCTGCGAAAAGTCATGGATGGGGAGAAATCCCTCAGACTTCCTTCCGATGAAAGGGAAGATGAGTCGATGCACCTACGGTACGAGGCGATTCGAAATCTAAACTATGAAAGCTACCTCGAGGAGCTGGTAATTTTGCTCTAAGGGATCGTATATTTCTCTTTCTATCCCCTGAGGCTGATGTTTCGTTTACTTCAGTTGCAAAAAAAGATGGAGGACCTGGAACGCCTTTGTAGTGAAGTTGGCCAAGCCAAGTGCGATGAGCTAAAGACTCGAGTTCATGCCCAGGCTGCGGCGGAGAAGGATGTTTTAGCCAAAGCTTCTGCCCTCGAGTACATAGCTCATGAGAGTAGCTTGGTTCAAACGGATATGATTACACGGATCGAATCTGAGCTTCTGACAATGAAGGACAAGGTTGTAGATGCCCAGGCTGAAGCGAAAGCGGTCTGAACTAAGGTTGATAAGGTAGTTGTCGTCTACTTGAAGGACGTTGCCTATGCTCGAGCTGAGATGAGAGGGGCTCTTTATCGTGAGAGAAGAAGCAAGGAGTATGCTTGGTGGAAATTTCGAAGGAAAACCCTCGAAGAGATCCACGATAGGGGCTTTGGACTATCGGAAGAGATAAAGTAGGCAAAGGCGGACGTATATGATGTTAAGTTCCTTTTGTCTGATGCCTAAGATAGCGATAGAGAGTCCGACAGGCCATAGTCCCTGAGGGGGACGTAGGATTAGGCTTTTTCTTTTCCATCTGGTGTACGGTCCTCCTAGAAGACTTTGTAGGTGAAGCCTTATGTAATTATAGAGAGAAATTTTGGTTCCATTCTTATTCGCATGTGCATGTCATTATGTGCTTTGAATTTTGACGCTTCGTCAGTGATTGGCAAGATAAATTGGGCCTTCGGGTAAAAATCCCTTAGGCTTTCAATACGGCCACGAGACTCGCTGGGTTGGCCCATAGGGTCTTACGCATTTTCCATTAGGCATTCTTGATTGTGTTTGGGTTCAATTTTCGAGTCGGGTTTTGACTTTTGTTTATTGATATTCAAGTTTTGAATTTTAGGCTGGCCCTTAGGCTCTTACACGTTGGGTCGATTCGACCATTTATATGGGCTGCCGACAGTGGCTCTTACGCATTGGGTCGGTACGACCTATTAGTATAAGTCGACATTTAAGCTCTTATGATTTTTCCCTTAGGCATATTAAGTTTATTTTTTTTGGGTTCGTCTCCAAGTTGGGTCTCGACTCGAGCTCATTGACCCTTAAGTTTTAAATTTAAAGTTGGCCCTTCGGCTCTTACGCGTTAGGTCAGTATGACCTTTTATATGGGCTAGCAGCGATGGCTCTTATGCATTGGGTCGGTACGACCTCTAATATAGGCTTTATTTTTCCCTCGTTAAGGACTTTTTAAAATTGTTTTTTCCTTACTTTTCAACGGTTTGATAAGAACCTTGATTTTGAGTCATTATGTGGCGATGAACGAGCACCTCGAGAGGTTTTGCTCGGTGGCTGAGTGTTTCGAAGCTTATAATTTGGAACTGACATGGTCAAAGCTCTTTTGCCTATGCCAAGGGTTGCCTTGTTTAACCGGTTCTTTACGAAGTACCTTCGAAGTAATTAAAGGACTGTGATTTTGTAGCGACAGTCAGACGTCCTCAAGTCGTGTTAGTTTGGCCGGAGCCCTATGAGCATAGTCATTTATGGTCAGCCGTAGCCTTTTAGTTCCCTAATGAAGTAATTTTGGTGTCTATATCGAGGGTATGCCTTGTTAGGGGTCTTACAAGTTCGAATATATACCTTAACTTTAAGGTCAGGATAATGCCTTTTTGTAAGGTCTTATAATTTTTACCTGCCTTACTTGAGGTCTTATATCTGAGTCTCAATTGTTACTTATTTATATATCATATCATTGTTTCGGGTCAATTTCCATGGCATTTGTGAGCCTATGGGTGAGACTGGGGAGACTGATGACTGAGTGAGGCCGAGAGCCTGATTATGAGTGATAATTATGGGATCGGGTTACACGCCACAATGGTTATTTTGATTTATAATAGCGCTTAGGCTGAAGGAGCCCTTCGGAGTCTGTAACACACCCTTAGTGAGCGTGGTTGATTATATTGAGTGATGGATCTTCCCTGGACATGGATATTATTCGAAGCATTTATATACCTGGATATGTATCTTCTCCATGGGGATGGATTGCCCTTCCTCATTATTGAGTGACTGATGGTCAGTGATGTATATACATTCCGGGATGGATCTTCTCTGGGCCGTATGGGCCATATACAGTACCGAGTGGTTGAGTATGATGAATGGAAAGTGCGAGACAGTGAGATTGAGTACTCTGAGAGTGTGAGTATATGATTCATCTCTGAGATACATGGCATTGGCATGCACACATGGCATACAGACATAGAGATGCATTTTTCCTCATGTTGTTCAGTATCATGTCATTCATGACTTTTTACACTCATTGATATGTAGGGATAGAGTGGTTTTTCACATTTGTTTTTTGGAAAGGAAATAAATTATTTTATTTATTGTAGAAAGGATTTTTCAGGAAAATTACAATTTTCAAACGGTCTCATAATTTTTTGATGATTTCGAAAAAGGATTTCGGTTTATACTGATATTCTTGAAAAGCGGAACTATTTTCAGGAAAAAAAACTGTGCAAAAGTTGAACATTTTTATCTCTGAGTTATTTCCTTGTTTATATGCTCTACGTTGTTATGCACTGCTATTAATTATTGGTGTGGGACCCGACTTATGTTTTAGCTCGTCATTACTTTCAACCTGAGGTTAGGTTTGTTACTTTTTGAGTACATGGAGTCGGTTGTACTCATAGTACACTTCCTGCACATTGTATGCAGATCTCGGATGCCGATGTTGCTGTATTCGATGAGAGTTGGATTGGAGGATTTACCTGCGTCCCTGTTGTAGCTGCCTCTTGTTCATGGTAGCCATAAACTTTAAACCTCTATTTACATACTTTTCAAACGGAAGATGTATTTGATTCATATCGGTTTTGTAAATTCTATTCTTAAAAGCTCACGATTTGTTCTACCAGTCCTCGGAAAATATATAAGATTCAGATAATTTCCTTTAAAAAATTGTTGTATTAAATATTATTAAAATTGGCTAGTATAGTTGACTTACCTAGCGGGTTGAGTTAGGTACCATCATGACTAGAGGATTTTGGGTCATGTCATCAGTGAAGTAAGGTCTCTAACATGCATATGCTTCCTTTGAACTGTTATGAAGATCACTGAAATGTCTTTAAAGTGCTATGAACCTTTTTAAGGATCCTAAAGTATAGATCTGTCCTTATCACTTACCGGTGCTCAGATCACTCAACTAGTTACTTCTGAACTTGAATTGGTTTACTGATAGCTTGCCACTAATTCCCATTTTTTTTACATCGGCGTGATAACCTTCCGAAGTGCCCTGAAGCATGCTGTATCAACCTTAAGGTCATTGATACAACTGAACCATATATGTCTGCTTGTAGTAGCTTGCTTTCCTATTTTGGGTTCTGATCCTAAAATGAATGCTGTGATTGGTTCCGAACTACTATTCATATCCTTGCACTCGAATGATGATGTTCTCTATAGTTTCACTTGAAATTGTGTGTGTATAAACCTGTGTGTCCGCCTTTACTTTCATGATAATTGGTAAGTTGACATCTCATTTGTGTCTAAACCTTTTGAGGAAGAATAAAGTGTGGGTGGCTAAGGGTATTTGGGTATGAAACCTGGTTTATGGTTGAGGTACCCTCCCTAAGACAAGCACGATTTCGGGTCCAAAAGACCCTTGGGGATCCAAAGGGGAATTTTGTCAGTTATACTCTAAGCTTTTGGTCATTGGCTCTTATTAATCATTCTAGGAATAACACGAATAAAGTTGGTTCCACCGTATTCTATAGCTTTATTTACTCCTCGTGATTTTATTTTTTTGTTGTGCTTTATTTTCATCTTCACCATTATCTTTTATTCTTTCATTTGCATGTTTGAACGTAAAAATAGCACGGTCTAGCTAGTTTTTGACTGATCATTCAAAAATAGCAAGCGTTTACTAAGTCAATGAAAATAGTCATTATTTTGCTGCAACAGAGGCCGATCCAGCATAATATACTGGAGTTCGGTACACCTGTGTATGAACTTCCAGCATATTATGCTGGGCCGGTATACTTTGTTAGCTCCAGTATAATATACTGAAGACTGGAGCACCGGTGCTCCAAGCTCCAGTATATTATGTTGGACATGTATATTATACTAGAACTTCGGTATATTAGACTGGAGTTCTAGTATAATATACTGAACTCCAGTATATTATGTTGGAGTATGTTTCAGGATTTTGAACAGTATTTTCGTTCAAATTTATCTTTACATAAAAATTGACAAAATTTTGATTACTTTTGAAACTGGGCTATGTTTGAACGACCACTTGTAAATCTGGCAATTTTTAAAGTTCTCCCTGTTTGAACTGGTCCTTCCGAGTTCTTTCGAGGGAAGCATACACAAATGATCTAAATAAGTCTCAACTTACCAACCTCTAGCCATTGGTCATAAACTTACCAGAACTAGCCAAGCACATATAAAAGTTGAAAACTAAATAAATAAGGTTCTTTCCCTTAAAGAATCACATGCAAAAATCACCTTTCATATTTTTAAGTGTAATTAGCAACATTAGATGCAAGACGGAAAGAAAATTTCATGGATGAGGTAGCAAATAAAGTGAAATACAAAAAAAAAATATAATATTCCAAAAATCTAAGCAAAAAATAATTTTTTTCAATGGGTATAGTTGAAATTCATTGAAAAAATACAGATAAGTTAATATATAAAATTTAAGGAAGATTGGAAGTATTTTGGACAGAGTTTATATCAAAATTCGTAATTAAATCGAGTTTAAAAATTCTTCTGCGACACATGTATCAAACATGTATCACGCATGTATCTCTCACACAGGTATACATGGATATACATATGATACACAATTGATGCAAATAGGATACACATGTGATACACAATGATACACGGTGTGATATACATATCTTTTTTTTCATGTTCAGTTTTTACTTCGAATTTTTCAATTCAAACCACCTCAAAACTCCACCAAATCATCCCAAAAGTGAGATTCAATCTCCTTGAGACGTAATCAATATATTCTAATAACACCCACTCAAAAGAAAGCAAAAAAATTGATTTTTTTTGCTACAAATAGCTAATTGACTAATATTAGTAATATTGGACTAATATTAGTAATATTTTATGAATTGACTAATTTTTGTAATGAGCTACTTGTAAATAAACATAGCTGGTAGTTTCCCTTCTTTCGAACTCATGCCCAAGTTCCAGTCTGGAATGACATTCCGCTCGATTGACTCTACCACTTGTGTGGGAATCTATCGGGCCTAGTTATACGTCGGCCCAATGTCAAGAGTCCAACCTTTTCCTCCCTCTCATTTTTTGATGATAATTATTTTTAATTATGGTTATTCTGTGTATATGTTTTGATAATTATGTTTTGATACCTTGATTGTGTAGGAAACGTAGGCACACCAAAAGCTGAAATTCTGTTTGCTTTAACACTTTTAATGTTTTAATCACTTATTTTCTCAACAAATAAACGATTTTGTCCTGTTATCACTAGCCGTCATCGCCCATCGGTGAGTTTGGATGCGAACAGATTCAATAGTAAACTGAATTCTCTTTGAAAGGCCAGAATCACAAAGATAATTATGGAGCTGATTTTCAAGAAAACGTAACCAAACACAGCTAGTGATTTCAAATGAACCTCAATGAGTTTTTAAATACAAGTTTTTATTGAATTTGATTATCGAATGAGGTATACATATACTGATCTATGCTGGATTTTCTAATGGTCTTTTATTTACCAAAAATTACACGAGTAACCACATTTTTCGAAAGATAAAACATTCAAACTTTCTTTCAAAATATAGACGTCCTTTACAAGATTTTTCTTTTCAACTTTGTAAGCATAAACATTTTCATAGATTATAAAACCTTAGAAACCTATCACTCTTTTCAAAATACATGCACAATCCGCTTTTCCAAACAAAAGATTTTTAAACTAACTTAGAATATGCTACATACTCTAAGCACATTGACTAAGCAGAATACAGACATTTCCTTCCCCAAACCTGGCCTAAGATTAAGGAGCTATCTCAGGTTGATTTTAAGGGATACCTAACACCTTGTCCTTAGAACAACTAAAACCCTTAATCAGATCTTACCGGCTAGTGGACATTATGATGATAACTTTTACAGACTTATAGACACCCAAACATACATTAAAATATTTGGCAGTGGCTTTCTTTTATCAACATCGGAAGAACCACTAGTTGAATTTTATTTTGACATGTACAGAATAAGATGCAATAACATGGTGACTCTATTGGGAATTACATACTTAGGTTTTGACCTTAGCAGATCTAAGCTAGATCTTAAATTTGGGGATGCTTGTTTATATTCTACTTTAATTGTGCTTATTTTGTAAATATGAGTTTACTTGTCTTACTTGTTTACATTTCTGTAACCTATCAACTATGTACTTATTTTCCTGCTTTTTACTGCTATCACTATTATCTGTTACTACTTTATACACTATTACATTTTTCCTATCGAGTCTTGGCCGTACACAATCACACACAAATGACACGTGAGGGTTGTCTTTTGCACCCCTCCGAACCTTCTTTCCAAATTCTCTTGTTTCACGACTTTATTAGGTCAACTGACATTAATGTCTCGTAGTTATCCAGTCCAGCTCTAAAATTAGGAAACACTCTACTCTAGGAAACATAGGTCATACTGCATAAACCGTATGTGCAGTCCTTGGTATTGACTCAAAATTAGAAAAGCCACATTAATGTTAATAGATCTTGAAGCCAGCGATATGCCTTTTATGTAACGACGAACTAATCCACATAAGACGCTAAAGATCCGGAGCAAACACCAACCAAACCCTTTCATCTCTGTTGGTGTAAATCAACTACAATTTCTCCAAGATTAACATGGTCGTAGGTGCACCATACAAGCTGAAGAAGTGGTAGAGAATATTTGCCGGGAGCATGTGGGCAGGATCAGAACAAACCTAGGATCACTGACCTCATTGATGAACATTTGAACAGACAAAGCCCTTACTAGTGGTATTCAAGTTCCTCGATTGTGAATTGGCACCAACACTAGAGGAAATCGCTACTTTCATGGAGCTACCATTTGGCGAACGGAAACCAATAACACCATTTGTCATGCCAGACCATAGGTTCCTTCATACATTAGGTCTGAGAGAAAAATTGAAGATAGATGGGTGAGTTTAGACCAACTATTCGGCACATTCAAACATCGGGATATTTACGGGTGGCATCTTGAAAAATTTCAATACGATCAAGAAACATGGGAGAGTCTCTAACCCCTAACCTTTTCACTCGCATTGTTGACATTATTTGTTTTCCCGCAAATAAATAGATGAATCAACGTCAACCTGTTTCCCTTAATGTTGGCAACCTTTCGATGGAATCTACAAATCACCCTTGTTCCCATGAGTATTGGTAGAGACATTCTGGGCACTATCAGCATGTTCTAGAGGACACGATCTTTCAAAGACTGCAACTTACTACTCCAGATATGGGCTACAGAACATTACTTTCAAAATGAGCTAACTATTGACTATTTTGTGGGCATCAGTAACATAATCATGATTCATAAAAAAGGATGAGACACTAGGTTACACCGCATGGGAAAGAGGAGTGGCGAGACATGTTTATCCACCTAAATGGAAAATTTGTGAATTGGAAGCTTTCTTGGTTAAGTGGCAGGGCAATCATGAGGAATGGGACTAGAAGGAATTCAGATGTACGCACCTATGAGGGTTCTAAGGCTATTTGGTCTTGTATACGGCGAAATCGGAGGGCCCAATTTCTCGTTAGCAAGGTTTTTAGGAGATTATCTCGAGACCTCGAGGTTGTGAGTTTGAGGTCGAGTTCTTCCCCTCGAAGTCCATTGACGCCCGATCTAATGGCGATGCCGGCGATGGGGAATTCCCAAAGCGTGCAACTAGCACTGGCAGAGCCTGGTGTCATCTAGTTGTCTCATCCCCCTTATCTTCATAATTAATGCTTTTGTACTATGTCAGGTTTCCCCTCCTATATAAAGAGGATCCTTACCATTTTATAGGGGACTGATGTTGCTCCAACTATCCTATACAAGATAAATAATAACTCTCTCTCTCTCTCTCTTTTCTCTCTAACATACTCTCTAGATATTGTTGCTCTTACTTATTATCTTCATACTTGTTCTTCATTTATTGCTTATCATTGGCCACAAAGAGCCTCCTTTAATTATATCACGACTGTTAGCCCTTCCCCGACTATCCCCAAATAGCTCAAGCTCGAGATCGGGAATTGACCTCGAGGCCCCAAATCGATTAGATCGAGGCCCTTAACGACTAACTTATCGGTTCAATTATAACTCTATTTTAGCTTGCATCTCATCCTTAAACTTCATACACATAGCATTAACTGCTTTACAACAAGCATAAAAATAGATCACGTATTTTAGAGTCCTATCACTGAATTTAATTGTTATTATTATTTTTACGGTAAACAGGTCTGATTCCAGATGTGCCCCTTGTATGAAGATGATTTAAACGGACAAATTCTAATCCCGAGGGTGAGGCCGCTCCAAGATAAGTGGAATGACTTCAGCATGATGCCAATAGGGCAGAATTCCTTGTGCACGCCTGAGTCCTTTGTGTGTATCTACAAGGAGGAGTTGGTTAGACCTAGTAGAGAAGGAAATGGACTGGAGGATGTAGTAGCATCTTTGCATATACATCACGAGAGTTTTCCCCACTATCTCGTCACCATCACCATGCATCAACAGGTGGTTCTAGGGTCGGTTGACTATATGTTGTCGCTAGAGGACAACAACCAAGTGATTGAGTATATACATATTGACTCAAAAATAGAGATAGAGGAGGTTCCAGAGAAAGAACCAGAGTACACCAATGACGAGGAGGAAGAGGAAGTTGAAGAGGACCCTAAAGAATAAAGTTTGGGAGGTAACTCTGGGACGATTATTAAGTGGCTGGTTGATTTCCCTTTATCTTGTACCCCTTTTTGTTCCTTACGGGCAAGCCTATGAGCCCATGTACCTTTTTGAATTTTGAAAACAATGTTGTAGTAACCGCTTCTATCTTATTTTAATCTTAGTAAATTCTACTCTTCCTTATTTTCTCTCTTTCTTGCATTATTTTTATCCTCGAAAACAGAGGTTGGTTTGTGTTGATATGTAAAACTAGTTGAGCCGCCGTACAATATGAGTTACAAAAGAAAGATTCCTACAACCGACGACCCAACCAGAATACTCTAGTAGTAGCCAACAACCCTACGTAATCTGGAGAAAAGGATGATACCTAAAATTATTAACACATTGCTCGAATGGCACAGGAAATAGAGTCACTAAGAGGAAGTACAACAGATACGGGAACTAGCATATATTAACGTGACGACGCTTCCGCAACCATCCCTCTTACCTTACTCCAATTTAATCCCTGATCTTTTCCCTTCAATAACCTGACAAATAACTAGTACCCCAACCATTGTCACGACAAATCCCGTAACCCAAGTTGTACCACTACTAACCCACGCAAATCCGTCGAAATCCCCTATACATACACCCTATATCCCAAATAATGTCCAAACACCACAAAATCCACCAGCCACGACCAATGTATTTCTCACCTTCCTTGTGACATCGTCACTTTTGCCAACAACGAGACCCAACACATACTTGCGGAACACACCACCACACATGAGCGGTATGTTCCACCTGTATATTCCACTTCTATGCCTACCTTTACTGTGCCCGTTAGGTCAGAGTGCCCTATGAGATCGACAAATATAGTAAGAAGGAGAAAGAACCAAAACATAATGAAGATGAGTTAGTTTTAGAACAACTGTGTGTGTTGAGAAAATAGATGAAGAATCTCCAGGTTGCTCGAGGGAGTGAGAGCATGGATTATGAGGACTTGTGTATACATCCCGATGTTGACATGCCCGCAGGGTACAAGCATCCAAAGTTTGACATATTTTATCGAACGGGTGATTCTCATGCTCATTTGAGGGGTTTTTGCAACTAGTTGGTCAGGGTGGGAGGAAAAGAAAAGCTGAGAATGAAGTTGTTTATAAGGAGTTTGATGGGAGAAGTACTTACTTGGTATACCTGACAAGACTTCAAGTATTGGAGAGAGTGGAAGGATATGGTGGAGTATTTTATGAATTGCTTCAGATTTAATACCGAGATCACACCAGACATGTTCGCTTCTGTGAATTTGTAGAAGAAACCCTCAGAGACATTTCAAGAATACACTCGCTGTTCCAGGTCAGAAGTTTCTAGGACCCAACCTCCATTGGATGATAATGCACTAACCAAGTATTTTATCCAGGCTAAAGTTTGAATTTATTTTTAAGAGATGATGGGTATGATGGGTGAAAAATTTGCTAAGCTAGTTAAAATAGAAGATTTCTTGGAAGAAGGTATCAAGTCAGGAAACATAGAATCAATAGTCGTGCTGCAAGCAACCAACAAGGCTATACAATCTAGTTCCATAAACAGTGGGAAGAAGAAAAAAGAGGAACTAACGACAATCGTCTCCTAATATCAGTCCAGTCCTCCTTGTCGAGCCAGCTCGTACCCCACAAACACTCATCTCATATCAACCCACCTACGCCCTAGTATATAACACCCAACAATACTATAATTCTCAACCTCACTACGACCCGCCTCGAGCCAATATATATCAAAATCTGCCATGACCATATTCCCTTGTTCAAATTATTGTAGACATATGATTTTTGACCCTCCCCAAGATTTTACATATTTTTGTATTTAAAAATTTAGTTTAGTTCTAACATAGTTATTTCAACTAGTTTTGATCCTTTTTACTTTATTTTATCACAAAACAAAAACTACAAAAATATTAGTTTTACTTAGTTTACTGTGATTTTTATTTTGTTGGTCATAAATGAATACTAAATAGAATTTAAATTTGTTTATTAATGTCACCTATTATCCTAGATTATTAGTAATTTTTGTAACTATATCCTTAAAAGAAAAGAAAGAAAAAAGGGAGAAAAACAAAAGAAAAAGAGAGAAAGAAACGTAAATAGGGAAAGTAGATTTTTGCCCGACTTTGAAATTCAATTCACGTGATCCCTTACCCATTTTGTCATTTTTTTTTCTTCTTTTTCTCTTAAATAAATAAATAATACTTTCTTTATTTTCTAAGGGGCCCACAACCTTGAAAGAATTTTCACAAAGAAACAATAAAAATTTCTTTTCCGGATTCCACTCACGAATTTGTTACAGAGGGGCCCCCACACGTTTTGGCTTTTTGGGCTCTTTCAAGTTGAGACCCTTTTTTTCTTAAGATAGATATACACGAACATTCACATATAAAAGGAGAACCTTCATCTTCCACACACTATCAAAAAACCCAAAGACAAGAGAACAACCATCAGCCGCCACCCTCTTCACTCACACCTCCTTCTCAAATTTCAGCAACCACAATACACACATAGATAGCGACAAAGTGAGGTGAACTTGGGCGGCTTTGGACAGAAATTAAAAGAACAGAGGCGGGCTTGAGGGATCCAGTTTTGGCAGATCTTTCCTCTTGAAAACTTAAAAAAAACACAACAAGGTAACACATAGTTCTGTTTCGTCACTTTTGATTTTGGATTTTTGTTCAAGGATGGACTATGGTTAAAATGTGGGTCTGAGTCCGTTTTGGTTGAAATTTTCGGTGCCAATTCGAGATTCTATCCGGTTTTCAGTTTTCCGGCACCGTCGAGGTTCGGAGTTTCATTTTGCAGAGTCGTCATTTCCGGTTCAAGATTTGAGCTTCGATTCTTTCACTTACAAGTTCTGTTTTTTTGGTTATTTGTGATGTTCTGTTTATGAAGTCCTTGCTATTGTTAATTTCTATCTCCCTTTAATTTCATATACATGGTTTTGATGACATGAATTTGGAGATACACGTTGTGAATTCTATTAGTTGGGTTTCTTTTTCTGCGATTTGGCTTCACTTTTGCCTGGAACCAGAAGGCTGGGTTTAGCTTCATTTTGTTGCTTGTTGTGGTTTCATCAACAAACTGTTGATTTACCTAGCTTAATTTTGTTGTTTTATTTCTCTTATAAGTTTACTTGCAATGGTCATGCCATGTATTTGGTTTTTATTAAGGAAAACATCAGTAATTGCATTGGGATATTGGTTGATTCGTTTGGTTTCACACAGTGTATACTTCACTTTAAGATTCAAATTCTGAAGATTAATCACGACATGAGCAGGTGAATTGTAATGAGTTATAGTCATATAAATATTTGTAAAGTTTTTCTTTTTGTTAAATTTCATCACCTGTCAAATTGAGTACATAAAAAGGGACGAAAGTAGTTAGAAAACCTCACGTATTTTTATTTTTTGACTAATGTAGCTCAAGCTTGAAGTAGCACATAGGAGATTTTTTTTTAATTATGAATCAAAGTGTAGGAGTAAATTCGGAAATCCTTTCTAAAATATTTTTGTACGTGAATTTAATGTTCTCCTTCATCAATTTAGAAATTGAGGCGTGCTATTTAGTTGAATTTTCATGGCCCTCGCAAAGTTAAAAATGCGTAGTTGCTTTAGGTGCATTATTTTAATAATATTACCTTTCTAAACTCGGGTGCACATTTATCTGACCCAAATCCAAATCTCAATAATGTTATATAAAATGTATTGTAGACCGCGGGCGTATTTATGTGACGTGGTTCAAGGCATATTTTAAATGACGTCGCAATTTTCTTTAGAAAATGAATAAAAGCGGTTAAAAGTTTAAATTGAACCATAGGCTAAAATATGTACTAAAATCAGATAATCAAGCCAATTATAATAGTTGAGCGACCATGCTAGAACCACGGAACTCGAGAATACCTAACACCTTCTCCCAGGTTAACATAATTCCTTACCTAGATTTCTGTGTTCGTGGACTGTGTAACAGAGTCAATCTTTTCCTCGATTCGGAATTTGAACCGGTGACTTGGGACACCATAAATCTCCCAAGTGGCGACTCTAAATTTCTTAAATAAATAATCGCATTTTGATTGTCACTTCAAATTGGAAATAAGTCCCTTAATAAACCCTTCCGAGGGTGTAGTGTAAAATGGATGTGTGACAGCTCTGGCGACTCTGCTGGACAAGAACCCAGAATCTCTGGTTCAAGATTCAGAAATTGAGCTTGGAACAATTGTTGTATTTGGCTTTGTTTATTATCTAATTTTATTACATATGTGGGCCTAATGTGCTAAATATTGCTTTTTACCTCTTTGATATTATCTAAACTGTATATATAAACTGCTACGAAACCCCTCTATTCTCTCTTCTGAGGAGTGCAGGCTGGTCGTGACTTCTTTCTGTTTGTATCATATCCCAAATAGAATGAGGTTCAGACAAGCTGCAAAGCCGGATGATCTTTTGGTTAGCGGAACGCAACCCCCCTTGGCTCGAGTTATCCGCTCGGGTAAGCCAGGTCTAGAAAAAATAAACCCAGATTTTTAAACCTAGAATAACTCAGCTTCATGCTGGATCCCTAGTAGGAATGCTAGTTTGCATCATGTGCACTTGACTTAGGGGACTCAACAAAAGGGTTGGGTACGTCTAGGACAGGTGTACCCAAAATAACAGACCATTTTGATGCATCGTATGTGCTACATGTTGCATTTATTCAAGTGTAAAAGGGTCATTTGCGGACCCATAATAGGTGAGGGCAAATGAAAAAAAAAAGAAAAAGAAAAAAAGAGAGTGGGTGAATGTAACGACCTGGCCGGTCATTTTTGGAAGTTACACCCCGATCCCCTATTAATTGCTTTTCCCAAGTTTATTTCTGCTATTTTGATTTGTCGGGATGTTCGATTTTAAATTTTGGAGAGTTTTGGGACACTTAGTCCCTAAATTAGAGCTTAAGCCTTAGAAGTATGACCACAGTTGGAACAGTGTGAAGACGATATCGAAATGGAAATCTGATGGTTCTGTTAGCTCTGTTAGGTGATTTTGGTTTTGGGGGAATGATCGAATCATATCTTGGAGGTCCGTAGCTAATTTAGGCTTGAAATGCCGAAAGTTGAATTTTTAAAGTTTTCGGTTAGATAGTGAGATTTTGATCCAAGGTCGGAATAGAATTCTAAGAGTTGCAGTAGTTCCGTTATGTCATTTGGGATGTGTGTGCAAAATTTCAGATCATTCGGATGAGTTTTGATAGACTTTTTGATCGAAAATGTGTTTTAGAGTTTTTAGAATTTTTAGGCTTGAATCCGATGTAAAATTGGTGCTTTGGATGTTGTTTTGAGTGTTCCGAAGGTGGGAATAAGTTTGAATGATATTTCAGGACTGGTTGATGTATTTTGTTGAGGTCCCGAGGGCCTCGGGTGGATTTCGGAAGGTTAACGGATCGATTTAGACACGAAAAATAAAGTTGCTGCATTTTTATCACAGCACTGTGAACAGTAAGCTTTGAACAGTACCGTGAAAAGTAGATTTGAATAGTACCCCATGAACAGTAACACAGTTGAACAGTACGCACGAAATTCTGGATAGAATGCAAATTCTAAAAAATGGGATTTCGTCCCGTTTATCCATTTTCACCAAATTGGAGCTCGGGGACATGCAATTTTCGGGAGATTTTCAGAGAAAATAGCACGGTAAGTATTCTTAACTTAATTTTGATTAGATAACTCGAATCTATTACAAGTTTTGGCATTAAATCCGGGATTTTAGTTGGAAAAGTTTAGAAAACCCTCTCAGATAGAATTGATGATATGAGGGGAAATGTTATGGTATTTGGATAATTTTGGTATGTTTAGACTTATGAGAGTGCGAGGTTTCTGGAAATATAAATTTTACCTGATTCTGAGACGTGGGCCCTAGGGGTATTTTGGTCATTTCATATATTTCTCATATTAGCTTAGAATTTAATTGTGGAATCTGTTACTTGAAGTATTATTTACAATATGCAATTTAATTGAATAGATTTGGGCCATTTGGAGTCGGATACTCGTGGCAAAAAGCATGGTTTTGGGTTGACTTGCACTTTTTCGAGGTAAGTGGCTTGTCTAACCATGTGTGGGGGACTCTCCCCTTAGGATTGATACTGTGGTAATTGAAATGCCATGTACGTGAGGTGACGAGCGCGTACTTGTGCTAATTGTTGAAAATTCTATTTTCATTAAAAATAGCCTTAAATTGTATTTTCCCTTTCTTGTTTATACGACTTGGAATTTAAGTTTGTTGTTAATCTAGGGAAGCATATCTAATTGACTTAATTGATTTACTTTCTCAAAATACCTTATTTGGATTCTGTGCAACAGACTAGGCTAGACTATTTGTTTGCCTTATTGTGATGTTGATATTTTTATAAGTATTTCTCTGATCTCGTTGCGTATTTACATTGGGACTACAGGTTTGATTACTGGAAGCTCCCCCTTGTTTGTTTTCTTTGGGACTGCAGGTTCGATTCCCGGGAGATCCCCCCTGCACATGTATATTTGGGACTACGGGTTCGATTCCCGGAAGATCCCCCTGCACAGTTATATGGAACTATGAGAATGCACCCGGTAGATTCCCCCAATAATGGGTATTTATATTTGGGACTACGGGTTAGATTCCCGGGAGATCCCCTGCACATTGATAGTTGGACTACGGGACGGTATCCAGGGAGATCCACTGGACATATTTATATTTGGGACTACGGGTTAGATTCCGGGGAGATCCCCTACACATTGATAGTTGGACTACGGGACGGTATCCCGGGATATCCACTGGACATATTTATCTTTGGGACTACGGGTTAGATTCCCGGGAGATTCCCTGCACATTGATAGTTGGACTACGGGACGATATCCTGGTAGATCCATTGGACATATTTATATTTGGGACTACGAGTTATATTCTCGAGAGATCCCCTGCACATTGATAGTTGGACTATGGGGAGATCCACTGGACATATTTATATTTGGGACTACGGGTTAGATTCCAGGGAGATCCCCCCGTACATTGATAGTTGGACTACGGGACGATATTCCGGGAGATCCATCGGACAGATGAAATGAAAATGGAACTCAGGACGGTATCCTGGAGATTTCCGGTTGGTATTATTGGTACTAAATTGTCTTTCCTCCAGTGTTTACATTGTATTTATGTTGTTATGTGAACTTGTTGATGTTCTCCATACACTGAGTTATTTTACTATTGTTCACACTTATTTATACCGCTTTATTCCACACTATTGGATTATTTCTTGTATTTTATCTCAGTAGGGCCCTGACCTTCCTCATCACTATGCAACCGAGGTTAGGCTTTGCACTTACTGAGTACCGCTGTGGTGTACTCATGCCCTTTCTGTGCATGTTTTTCATGTGCAGACCCAGGTACTTCTATTCAGTCCTATCACCCCTGAGAGGAGATGACTACTCTAGCGACTTCGAGGTATATCTGCCGCGTCCGCAGACCAAGGATCTCTTTCTAATCCTGTGTTTAGAATTTGGTCCTTCTGTACTTCTGTTCTTGTTAGACATTCTGGAGATTAGAGCTATGTAGTACTTTCTTAGCTTGTGGATCCATGAGTTTCCGGGTTTTGGGATAGTGTATCAGAATTTGAAGTTGTGTTTATATGCCAAGTGGCATTTACATATTGTTTCATTCAGTTATTTTGACTTTTATCTATTTAATTCTGCAAGTTTAGATTATTTCTGCATTGTTAGGCTTACCTAGTCTTAGGGACTAGGTGCCATTACGATAGTTTACGGAGGGAGAACTGGGGTCGTGACAAGTTGGTATCAAAGCTCTAGGTTCATAGGAGTGATGGATCACAAGCTGGTTTATTAGAGTCTCCTTGATCGGTACAGAGATGTCTGTACTTATCTACGAGAGGTTATGTAACCATTAGGAAAATTCCACTTCATTTTATTCCTTATCGTGCGGCATTTATTCTGTTTGGAGCCTATATTATATGTTCTTTTTGCACCCACTCGTGTATTGAAATTTGTGCACTCGGTATCAATTATGCACCAACAGTTTTTGATGCTACAGAAAGATTATAAGGGATCCTATAATTTTCTCAACCATTGTTACCGCATGCCATCCATATCGATAATGCAGAAGTATTGAGAGATCATTCAATTGTGCACATGGGGGTGCAATAGTTTCTGACATCTGGTTGATAAGTATGGTCATAAGAAGGTTCACTTAATTGCCTAATCGTTGCGACAGTGGTAGAGTCACAAGGTGGATGTAGATCTGAAGATAGTTGGTGGTAATAGAGACTATGTGGTTCATATGATATTTCTATTTAGTGAAGGGTATAACTAGCAAACCAAATATTGGAGGAAGTAAGTTTAACTGTCATAAGAATGACATATGCCAAACAAATGTCTTGAGGTGGCTTATGATGGTGACGTACGAGCGATAAAGGTTAGTATTGTTGAGTATCGAGATGTATCTTATGGCTTTGCACCAAGTGAAGGGAGTCCACTATCAACGATCAAATTGTGGGTCATGTGTAATATCATATTTGACCTGAGATGTATTTATGTGGTATTCAAAAGTTCTCTGAAACTTGTATATGAGTAAGAGTTGAGATTTATATTGGATGATATTGGGACTTTCGTTATTCCTATGTCGAGAATAATTCTACATTTCAGTATCAGCGGGGAAATGGAAACAATTTCAGAATACTCGTAGTGCTCCAGTTAATCAGGGCACTCTCATTGGACAGCCATCTTTTAATGCACCACTAGCATGAAATTCCTTAAATGGTTATTCTAGTTATCCAACACAGACTCGGTATGAGTAGCCGAACTGCAGATGGGTTGTTATGAATGTGGTGCTACTAGAAACATCATGATAAATTATCCCAGACTTGGGAGAAATCTAATTCATCAGAACACTCGGTCCACACACTCTATTATAGTTACTAATCTACATACACTACAAGTTAGAAATGGAGGGCGAGCGGGTAGATGTCACCTAAGAGGTGGAGACCCGACCCATTGATATAATTGCTATGGTGTGGCTTACATGTACAATTCCGATTGTTATAAACATGATTTTTTTCCTTAAATTGATTCGGTTATGAGTATCGAGGAAAGTCCTCTTAATATGCTCCACTCATGAGTGGGCTTCGTAATCCTAAAATCTACTTATATGAATACTCACGTTGGGTTATATATGGAGATTACTATTTCTATCATTATGTGTTGATCACTAAGAATAGCTATGAGGCTAAAACTGACATCCTATTACTTACTACAGTGGGTATTGATGTGAATTCAGGATAATTAAATTGAATTGTGAATTATATGCCCTATCGGTATGATGGTTCATTATATGTTGTGATTTTATTTGATGGAAATTATTTAAAAGAAGAAAGAAAGGAAATGAAAATTTTTAGTTGGCACAATGTGCAAATACTTGTGATTCAGGGTTGAGGACGAGATCCTCTCATTTTTATATGATGTAAAATATTTTAAACCGGGCTACAAGCTGCGGTGGATATTATATAAGGAGGAGGTCCTAGTGGTGAAAAATTTATATGTTTAAAATTCTCCTTTTATGAAATTAAAAATTTTGTACTATATTTTAAATGGGAGACATGCCTGTTAGGCTTATTTGACAATTCGTGCATATGTTATATTCATATTCAGCCATTTTTGTGTTGTAAACGTTGAGCTTTAGCCTATAAGATGGGTGCCTAGGTGGCGATAAATGTGACTCGTTAATTCGGGTAAGTAATTATGAGGTCTCCATGCCTCGTTGTGAGTAAAGTGGAGGTATAAAATGAGATGTTTGTTAACATAAGGTTAATTGGCAATGTTGTGATTTATGAACTATTATGGCCAGAGACGTGGTTATGGGCATACATATGATGTATTTCATGTCTAGATATCATTATAATAATGCGATGCTTGTAATGCTGAGATTAGTGTTACTGATATGTACATTGTAGTGTTTTATTGGATTGTGGATGTGTTGTTAGGAGTTGTTTTGGTGTTACTCTGGCAGGTGGATAAGCCCTATTACAGGGGAGGCTCTACCAAAATTTCTGAAAAATGAGTTAGAAAATTTTGAGACATTAAGATGTGCGAAGAAAGAGATAAGCTACGTTGTGTATTTTAGGACGAATGACCCTAAGTGGGGGAGAATGTAACATCCTAGAAAAAAACAATTTTGAAGTATTTAACCGCTATTAAGAGTTGAAGTGTGTTGAAATAAGACTAATGCAGTGTGATGATGTGGAATTTCGGTCCTATGACGAATGTCAGATGTTGCAGTTTGGATCTTGTCCTAAGGTTATGGACTAAGAATGAGGTGAAACCTTCAGTTATGTTGAAGTATTAGTTACAGGAATTTGTTTGATAAGGGTTTTATTCGGCCCAGTGTATCACCTTGGGGTGTTCCTGTCTTGTTTGTAAAGAAGAAGGATGGTTCCATGCGTATGTCTATTGATTATCGCCAGTTGAACAAGACTACAGTGAAGAACTATTGTCCTTTGCCTCGTATTGATGATCTATTTGACTAGCTTCAGAGCGCACGGGTGTTTTATAAGATTTGACTTGCGCTCAGGTTACCATCAGTTGAAGGTTCGGGAGCCAGATATCCCGAATACTGCTTTTAGGACTCCGTATGATCATTACGAGTTTCTTATATGTCATTTGGGCTGAACAATGCCCCAACAGCTTTTGTGCATTTGATGCGCAGTGTATTCCGGCCATATCTTTACTTTTTTTCATTGTCTTTATTGATGACATTCTTGAGTATTCCCGAAGTCGGGAAGATCATGAGCAACACCTGAGAACATTGCTTCAGACTCTGAGAGAAAAGAAATTATATGCAAAGTTTTTAAAATGTGAGTTCTGGTTATATTCCGTGGCATTCTTAGGCCACGTGGTATTAAGTGAGGGTATTCGGGGGGACCCGAGAAAGATAGAGGCAGTGCAGAGTTGGCCCAGACCATCCTCAGCAACATAGATCCCTAGATTCCTTTGTTTGGCAGGTTATTACCATCGTTTTATGGAGGGGTTTTCATCTATTGCAACCCCTATGACCAGACTGACCGAGAAGGGGGCTCCATTCCAGTGGACGGAAGAGTGTGGGGCGAGCTTTCGAAAGCTCAAGAAAGCTTTGACTACAACCTCAGTTTTGATATTGCCTACATGTTTGGGGTCTTATAATATCTATTGTAATGCCTCGGGGATTGTCCTTAGAGTGGTATTGATGCAGGACGGTAGGGTAATTTCCTACGCGTCCAAAATGTTGAAGGTACGTGAGAAGAATTATCCTGTCCATGATCTTGAGTTAGCTGCTATTGTTCACGCCTTAAAGATCTGGCATCATTATTTTTACGGTGTGCCTTGTGAGATTTATATTGATCACCGGAGCTTGCAGCACTTGTTCAAGCAAAAGGATCTAAATATGCTCCACATGAGGTGGTTAGAGTTGCGGAAGGATTATGACATCACTATCCTGTATCACCCGGGCAAAGCCAATGTAATGGCCGATGCTTTGAGTCGTCAGGCAGAGAGTTTGGGAAGTTTGGCTTACCTACCATTATCAGAGAGGCCTAAGGCGATGGATGTTCAGGCCGTATCCAGCCAGTTTGTGAGGTTGGATCTTTCATAGCCTAGTCGGGTTTGTAGCTTGGTGCCCCAACTGTGAGCAGGTTAACTATAGGCACCAGAGACCCGGTGGGTTGGTTCGAGCCGGGTGAGGCTAGATTATTGGGCACAAACTTGGTTCAGGATGCTTTGGAAAAGTTTAAAGTGATTCAGGATAGACTCCGTATAGCCTCGTCCAGACAGAACAATTATATGGACCGGAAATTTCATGATGGTTCCGATATGATTGGAGAACAGGTTCTGCTTCGTACATCGCCTATGAAGGGCATTATTATATTTAGGAAGGATGAGAAGTTGAGTCTGAGGTTTATTGGTCCTTTTGAAATATTGAGGCGTGTTGGGGAGGTTGCTTATGAGCATGCCTTACCTCACAGTTTAGCAGGAGTTCATCCGATATTTCATGTTTCGATGCTCCAGAGATATCATGGTGATCCGTCGAACGTGTAGGATTTCAATTTAGTCTAGTTGGACATAGATTATGTTGAGGAGCCAGTGGCAATATTGGACAGGCAGGTTAGAAAGCTGAGGTCAAAGAACATTGCATCAGTGAAGGTTCAGACGTTCAGTGGCGGGGTCAGCCGGTCGAGGAGGTGACCTGGAAGACCAAATAGGATATGCACAGCCAATACCTTCATCTTTTCACTACTTTAGGTATGTCTTTAAGCTCGTTCGAGGATGAACGAATGTTTAAGTGCGGGAGGATGTAACGACCCGGCCGGTCATTTTTGGAAGTTACGCCCCGAACCCCTATTAACTGCTTTCCCCAAGTTTATTTCTGCTATTTTGATTTGTCGGGATGTTCGATTTTAAATTTTAGAGAGTTTTGGGACATTTAGCCCCTAAATTAGAGCTTAAGCCTTAGAAGTTTAACCATAGTCGGAACAGTGTGAAGACAATCTCAGAATGGAAATCTGATTGTTCTGTTAGCTCCGTTAGGTGATTTTGGGTTTAGGGGCATGATCGTATCGTATTTTAGAGGTTCGTAGCTAATTTAGGCTAGAAATGCCAAAAGTTGAATTTTTGAAGTTTTTGGTTCGATTGTGAAATTTTGATCTGAGGGTCGGAATAGAATTCTGAGAGTTGCAATAGTTCTGTTATGTCATTTGGGATGTGTGTGCAAAATTTCAGATCATTCGGATGAGTTTTGATAGACTTTTTGATCGAAAATGTGTTTAAGAGTTTTTGGAATTTTTAGGCTTAAATCCGATGTAAAATTGGTGCTTTGATGTTGTTTTGAGCGTTCCGATGGTGGGATCAAGCTTGAATGATATTTTAGGACTGGTTGATGTATTTTGTTGAGATCCCGAGGGCCTCAGGTAGATTTCGGAAGGTTAACGGATCGATTTAGACACGAAAAATAAAGTTGCTGCATTTTTATCATAGCACTGTGAACAGTAAGCTTTGAAAAGTACCGTTAACAGTAGCTTTGAATAGTACTCCGTGAACAGTAACACGGGTAAACAGTAGCACGGAATTCTGGATAGAATGCAAATTCTGAAAAATGGGATTTCGTCCCATTTATCCATTTTCACCAAATTGGAGCGGGAAGATGCAATTTTCGGGAGATTTTCAGAGAAAACAACGGGATAAGTATTCTTAACTTAATTTTGGTTAGGTAACTCGAATCTATTATAAGTTTTGGCATTAAATCCGTAATTTTAGTTGGAAAAGTTAAGAAAACCCTCTCGGATAGATTTGATTGTATGAGGGTCGAAATATTATGGGTTTTGGATAATTTTAGTATGTTTAGACTCGTGAGAGTGTGAGGTTTCTGGAAATATAAATTTTACCCGATTTCGAGACGTAGGCTCGAGGGGCATTTTGGTCATTTCACATAATTCGCGTATTAGCTTAGAATTTAATAGTTAAATCAGTTACTGTAAGTATTATTTACAATATGCAATTTAATTGAATAGATTTGGGCCATTTGGAGTCGGATACTCGTGGTTAAAAGCGTGGTTTCGGGTTAACTTGCACTTGCTCGAGGTAAGTGGCTTGTCTAATCTTGTGTGGGGGACTCTCCCCTTAGGATTGATATTGTGGTAATTGAAATGCCATGTACGTAAGGTGACGAGCGCGTATTTGTGCTAATTGTTGAAAATTCTATTTTCATTAAAAATAGCCTTAAATTGTATTTTTCCTTTCTTGTTTATACTACTTGGAATTTAAGTCTGCTGTTAATCTAGGGAAGCATGTCTAATTGACTTAATTGATTTACTTGCTCAAATTGTCTTATTTGGAATCTGTGCAGCAGACTAGGCTAGACTATTTGTTTGCTTTATTGTGAAGGTGATATTTTTTTGAGTATTTCTCTGATCTTGTTGCGTATTTACATTGGGACTACGAGTTTGATTCCCAGGAGCTCCCCCCCTTGTTTGTTTACTTTGGGACTACGGGTTCGATTCCCGGAAGATCCCCCCTGCACATTTATATTTGGGACTACGGGTTCGATTCCCGGAAGATCCCCCTGCACAGTTATATGGAACTGCGGGAATGCACCTGGTAGATTCCCCCAATATTGGGTATTTATATTTGGGACTACGGGTTATATTCCCGGGAGATCCCCTGCACATTAATAGTTGGACTACGGGATGGTATCCCGGGAGATCCACTGGGCATATTCATATTTGGGACTACGGGTTAGATTCCCGGGAGATACCCTGCACATTGATAGTTGGACTACGGGACGATATCCCGGGATATCCATTGGACATATTTATATTTGGGACTACGACTTAGATCCCGAGAGATCCCTTGCACATTGATAGTTGGACTACGGGACGGTATCCCGGGAGATCCACTGGACATATTTATATTTGGACTACGGGTTAGATTCTCGAGAGATCCCCCGTACATTGATAGTTGGACTACGGGACAGTATCCCGGGAGATGCTCTAGACAGATGAAATGAAAATGGAACTCAGGACGGTATCCTGGAGATTTTCGGTTGGTATTATTGGTACTAAATTGTCTTTCCTCCAGTGTTTACATTGTATTCATGTAGTTCTGTGAACTTGTTGATGTTCTCCATACACTGAGTTATTTTACTGTTGTTCACACTTATTTATACCTCTTTATTTCACACTATTGGATTATTTCTTGTATTTTATCTCAGTAGGGCCCTGACCTTCCTTGTCACTACCCAACCGAGGTTAGGCTTGGCACTTACTAAGTATCGCTGTGGTGTACTTATGCCTTTTCTGTGCATGTTTTTCATGTGCATACCCAGGTACTTCTATTCGATCCTATCACCCCTGAGGGGAGAGGACTACTCTAGCGATTTCGAGGTATATCTGCCGCATCTGCAGACCATGGAGTCTCTTTCTAATCCTGTGTTTAGCATTTGGTCCTTTTGTACTTCTGTTCTTGTTAGACATTCTGGAGATTAGAGCTATGTAGTACTTTATTAGCTTGTGGATCTATGAGTTTCCGGGTTTTGGGATAGTGTATCAGAATTTGAAGTTGTGTTTATATGCCAAGCGGCATTTACATATTGTTCCATTCAGTTCTTTTGATTTTTATCTATTTAATTCCGCAGGTTTAGATTAAATTCGCATTTTTAGGCTTACCTAGTCTTAGGGACTAGGTGCCGTCACGATAGTTCACGGAGGGCGAATTGGGGTCGTGACAATGAAGTGTGAAGATAAAGCGAGTAGGGCCCAAGTATATTTTCTATCACATTTTGTTAAGGAAAAAAAAAGAGCTTGAAAAATTCAGAAAAGATTTTGCACTTTTTATAATTTTTTAAAAATTAAAAAAAAATGAAAAAGAACATTCAAAAAGATTTTATATGTTTCATCATTTTCATGGAAAAGACAAAACAACATATTTTTCTCTAAATTAATTATTTTTTTAAAATTCTCGACTGTATCCAATTTGCCCGAACTACGCAAACTTGATTCTCGTCTTTCGGAGCGTGACACGTAGGCAACCCAAATAGAGTTCAGTCTTCCTAGTAAATCGTAGGTTCTTGACTTTGCGGGGTCTTAGCCAAATTTTGCACTTCTAGTCACCTTTTGGCCAAATAAGGCATTTTGCAAAAATAGCCTCAATCATGTGTTGCATGTGTCTTAGGGAATGTTATTGTCCCACGTAGTGTTGGTTTAGATTTTCTCATAAAGGCGTGGATCTACTTACCGGAGTTTGAGCATGACAGATACCCCGGGATCACTGCATTCAGGAGCTGCTCGAGGAGCCATTTTATGTTTTTGAGTCAATTGTTCTTGTTTTACTTTCTAGTCCAGTATAGTAGTATTCAGTCTTTTAGGTGATGTTAGAGTTTGTAATAGTCTAATTAAATTTGCCTAGCCTCTTGTTATTGTGTTTTTATTTTGTATTTGGAAATGTGTTACAAGTTAAAAATCCAAAAAAAAAACAAAAAAAAAAAGAAAAGAAATTTTGCGTTTTTATATTTTCGTTATAAGTTTTCTTTGGAATACTAATTCTAGAAATGAAAAAAAAAATTCTTTTGAGATTGTTTTTCCTTTAGGTAATTAATATCAAAATGAAAATTGTTTTTATATTTTCTCTACTATATTAGGATCGAAATTCAAAAAAAAAAAAAAAAAAAAAAAANTTTTTCCTTTAGGTAATTAATATCAAAATGAAAATTGTTTTTATATTTTCTCTACTATATTAGGATCGAAATTCAAAAAAAAAAAAAAAAAGAAGAATTTTCTTTTAGTACCACTTTAAGAGTTTTCTTTCAGGATATTAATTTCAAAATTCCAAAAAGATTTTCTTTTGAGGTTCTCCTTTGGGAAATTAATGAAAAAATGAAAAAAATTCTTTTATTTTACTAGAACTTTAGGACATTGTACATAGAAAGAAAAACATACTTTATCTTTTGTTTATCTTTAGAATTTCTCCTTTAGGTAATCATAACTGAAATCCAAAAATATTTTGTTGCTTGTTTCGAAATCTTGCGTCAGGATATCAAATGAAAATTCAATTACTTTTTTGTGGTTTATTCTTTAGATTTTCTTCCTGAAAAAAGAAAAGAAGAATCAAAAATATTTTTTTCCCTTTTAGGGTTTTTCTTTAATAATTTCTCATAGAGTGTTTGTTTCAAAAAGAAAAAAGAAGGAAAAAATATATATGCTCGTTAAGCTTGAGTCTGGAATAGGTAATAGAACATTACGACTAGAAAATTCAAAAAAAAAAGAAGAGATTTGCTTCTTTTATTTCTCTTTTCTCATCAGAATAGTTATTAAGGTAAAAAATAGAAAAAAAAGGAAAATGTCAGTTTGTTTACTTTATTCCCGATCTTCCAGAACTACGCAAAGATCTGATTCATGTGGAGTCATGATACGTAGGCAACCTACATAGAGTTCGATCGAATCATTTTTTTATTATTAAAAGAAAAGGAAAGAAAAGGAAAAAAAAAAGAGGAAAGCAAAAAAGAAAAAAGATGGTGAAAATTATGGAATGTGAGAAATAAAAGGGAAGGGAAGAGCGATAATCAAAAAGGTAAACAGGAAGGAAAAATGAGCAAGCAAGTGCTAGAAAAGCAAAGAAAAGAGAGGTTGAAATTAACAAATTGGGATGACGCCAATTGACCTTTGTACCCTCGAAGTCATTTTAGAACCGATAACTGTGGCTAGGTGCATTGCATGTACAGTGAGATTATCTTATGTTAGATGCCCTACGTGATGGCTTCAGTTCATTATACTCATAGCCGAAGGGTGGTTGGTTTGTGGTTTTTGAAGTGGTAACTCTTCTCTACAACATAAAGTCAAAAGGCAATGGCAGACAACAATAGAACTGAGTTGGTTGATACGGGTGCCCAAAAGCAATTGTTTGAACAGGACAATAGGTTTGTTAAAGAGGTGAGGATGTTAAGACAACACATGGCGAATATGTATCAGGCTTGGATAACTGGGAAGGCACCACCCCTGCCACCACCTAGCTTCCTAGATGCTACCCTTACCCAAACTCCGGTTGTTGTGCTGGATGTTTCCCCATACTATCCAGATCTACCCATTTATCACAGCTTTCCCACCCTCGCAGCTCCATCACTCTTCCTCCAATTACCTCTCCCCAGAATTGCCCTCTTGTCATTTCCACTATTCTCGACAATGGACACCTACTCAAAGCTCATGATGCCCAATATTACCCCTCACAGGTTGCCCACAACGTTCCTAACTCATAAAAGTAGGGCCCGCATATTGAGTCTCATGTTGAAAATGAAAAGGTCATAGGAAATGAAGGGCGAGATGAGATATCCAGGAGGCTAAAAGGCATAGAACAATCCTTGAAGAACAAGCAAGGAATGGGAGACCAGGGTAGCATGGCTTACAAAGAACTGTTTGTGTCCCCAGATGTTCACCTGCCAGCGGGGTTCAAGGTGCCAAAATTTAACTTGTATAATGGGTGTGGAGATCCGGCAGCCCACCTGAGGGTCTATTGCAGTGAAATGAGAAGCGTTGGAGAAAAAGATGACCTGTTGATGGCACATTTCAGTAAAATCCTGACTGGGGCAGCTTTGGACGGGCATACTCGTCAAGATGTTGGTAAGTGATCTACATTGGGTGACATGGCTCAATATTTTGTTCGATACTTTCAATACAAATCAGGCGTTACCCCAGACCGCTCCTCCCTATCTAAAATGGAAAAGAAATCGGAGGAAAGCTTTAGGGAGTTTGGACTCAGATGGAGGGAGCAAGCTTCTTGAGTCAGTACCCCGATTGGTGAAGAAGAAATGGTTGAGCTTTTCCTACAAGCCCAAGGTCCCACCTACTTCAGTCATTTGATCCCGACCTTGGGTAAGCCTTTTAATGATGTCTTAAAAATGGGGGATCTAGTAGAAGAGGGAATCAAGCCAGGCAAAATCATGAGTAGTTCGAAAGACATTCAGAACATCCCAGTAAGTTTGGGTGGAAGAAAGAGAAATAGAAAAGATGATCCGATGGGCTTTCCAGATCAACATTTCCAGCCTCGACATCGTCCCCATAGATATCCTTGTGCACTAGATGATTCTCCCCTATGCTACTTCTCTCCGCAGAACTCCCAAAGTCGTACATCACTTTCCTAGTACCCATTTCCATAAAATGCCTGTCTACCCCCACGAGCCTACCAAAAACCCCATGGATCAGGTTTCCGGCCTAATCAAGCATTTAAGAATGAGAGGTTATGGAAGAAGAAAACCTTCACTCCACTGGGAGAGTCATATGCCAATCTGTTCTAGAGGGTAAGAAAATTGGACATGTTGAAACCAACCCACATAAAAATGCCAAACCCTCTTCCAAAGAAGTTTGATTTTTCTCAAAGGTGTGCATATTGCTCAGATGACCCGGGGCATGACATAGAGAAGTGTTGGAATCTGAAGAATGCGATTCAGAAGCTTATTGATGCAGGCGACATTGTCGTGCAAAATCTGGATGCAGCAGACACCAACCAAAGTCCATTGCCTGTGTATAATGAGGCGCACATGGTGGGTATGATTTATTTTGAAAAGGGATGTTAGAATTCTTCTAGGAGCCTCGGAGGCCCACATGCTACTCAGCTTTCAGCGCTATCTGAGGTTGATCTTAAGAATGAGCCGGCGAAAGGAACCCAAAAGCAATTTGTTAAGAACAATGGGATGAAGACTTGTGAAGTTCCTAGTATCGTTGATGTAGAAGTCAATGGCTAAGATGTTGAGTTTGAGGATTGGAAAGACGCTCTTTTCTTGGTTAGCCAGGGAGGAGTTTTGGTGGTTTATTTTGTTGTCATTTCTGTTGTCCGGGTTATTTCAGGGTTGTAATCCGGATATTGTCTTGTGACTCAAACCCTTCTATCCTTTTATTTTGCCTAGTTTTCTTAGTCGTAGTAGCTCGTTTAGTGCTTTCTAGGTTTGTTCCCGGGTAACCCCAGTTTAGTTTGCTTTTCTTGTTGTTCGAACCATTTCACCGTCTGTCTAATGCAATTTCCTGTTTTATGTTATTTCTAGTCATTTTCTTTTGTTTAGTTCTCTCCCCTTTTATAGTTCTTTTCATGTTGGTTCTAGTGACATGACATGCACGGATAATTCTAGGTCTGATCTTAAAGGCAGGTTCAATCATGAAGCAATTTGGAAGATATAGGGGCACTTGAAAGAAATAAGAACAGATTTGGACATTTTTAGATCATTTGAAGCTCGAACCATGTGAAACTGGGGCAGATAAAATATAAAAAAACCCTATTGAAATGCATTATGCCGCATTGGATTGAAGCTAAAAGCAAGGTTGCCCCAAATTGACAAGGGCCGTTCGTGATAATGAGAGTGAGAGTGTTGTCCAATGGTGCTTTGTATTTAATAGATGTGGAAGGAGAATGTGTGGATACGATTATCAAGTCTAGTACAATCAAAAGATGTTACGAATGTTTTCCTTGGTTTGTTTAAATATGTTGTTTGCACTTGGCATGTTTTGAAGACTGGAATAACGAAGGCATTTTGTTCAGCTATCTAAACACTTTATCCTTTGTTACCCCTTTTGAACCTTATTTATTTCCTTTCATACCCCTCTTTCGGAATCAGTAGCAAATATCAGAAACACAAGCGTGAAAGATAAGAATGAAAAGAGAAAGAAAATAATGAAAAGAGACAAAAAGAATGAAAAGAGAGAGAAGAAAAAAGGAAGAAGAAAAGAACAAAAAAAGAAGAAAAAAAGAAGAAAAAGAAAAAGAAAAAAGAACAACAACAAAACAACAAAACAACAAAAAGAGAAAAGGAAGAAAGAAAAGAATAGAAGAGAAGAGGAAGAAAAAGAAAAGAAAAATCACAACAACAAAGTAATTTCTATGTCATGAACTACGTTCGACCAGATTCCTTTTAAGGATACGTAGGCAGCCTCACGGTTCGACCCCATCAAAATAAAATTCCAAAAGTCCCCAAGCAAAGAAACTGGGGCAGAAGTTGTGGTTGTTGTAAGAAATCTGATTTCAAAAGTCGTAATTTTGAACCCATTAAATTTTTTTGAGCCTTTGATACCCTTTCTTTCTAACCCTATCCAAAAGCCCACGTCACGGTCGAAAGAAAGACCTTCTGATCAGTCTTCGAGAGATGCCAAGTCGAGCAAGTAGAGGTGATTCATGTCAGGGGCAACAATTTGGTCCAAGCAGGAAAAATAATGAAAATAAGAGAGTCTTATTGGTGAAAACCCTCATGGGCACCGTAAGGTGGCAGGAGCTGAGGGAAATAAAAAATGAGAGAGTCTTATTGGTGAAAACCTTCACGGGCACCTTGAGGCGACTGTAAGTTGAGAGAAAGAACAAAATGAGAGAGGCTTGATGGTGAAAACCCTTCGGGCCCTACAAGTCGAATAAAGATTGAGAATCAGATGAGAAATCACCATACGGATATTGTGAAAGATGATGAACGACGGAGCATAAAAGCCCTGTTTCACGACAAAAGGTACGATAAGAACTGAGCATTAAATTTTCTTAACAGAATAGGCCACAGGTGCATGTCATGGTCATTAGAGTTGGTATCCACGTCCAATAGGTTTCTACTTTGTAGTCTTCTTGTTAGGAATCATCCCTTTCCTTTGTCGTTTACTCTGTTCCTTTTGTTATATTCCTCTTACTGAGTCTGTTTGGTCATAAGAAGTGAGAAATGACTTTAAAATTTGCCACCAGCTTTCCAATTGCACAAAACGGGATCTGGTTGACACATCAAAGCATCAGAAAAGAACAACAAGCACACTGAGTTGGTAACATTCAACATTCTTTGGGATTCTTATGAAATACAAAGGGTTGGTGTATATCAATTTACGAACAATGCAACAGATGAAGTGTTAGGGTGAACAGATCAAAGGTATTTCTTGTGATAAGATTGACAAAAGGGTGGCAAACCAGTGACGAGCAAGACCTTCCAAGAACAAGTCAAAGTTATCTTGGCAAATGAGGGAGCCGTAGACCTCAAGGACAAGACCAGGGTTTATGTCAAGAAGAGAACAACATACGTAATAAGGGGGTGACAAGTGTCGTGCTTTGGGGTTCATGTGAGACACAAAGGTTGGTAAATGTCAGTCCGGGAGCAATGCAACGGATAGAAGGTATTGGATTTGAATGGAGAAGAGGTATTTTTTGTGTTAAGGGTGACAAAGTGACCTCAAGTTAAGGAGCAACAGACCTTAAGGCCAAGGCCAGTGGTTTAAGTCGAGAAAGAACAACATACACACGGAGTGGGGGCAATGGACGTGCTTTGGGATTCATGTAAGACACAAAGGTTGGGTAGATGCCAGTTCATGAGCAATACAACAAATAGAGGATAATGGGTCTGAACAGAGAAAAGGTATTTTCAGTGATACGGATGACAGTGGGTAGTCAATAAACAGGAAAGGTCTTCAAGTGGAAATCAGTTATCGTAGGAAGTGAAGGAGCAATCTCCCTCAAAGTTCAAGGCCATAAACCAACCACCACATTTTAAACTGACAACATTTTTCTTTGATTTGAAACAGAGGCAGAAAATCTCATTTGTTTCGGAGAAACCCACCGTAAGGAAAGGCAAGCTCCAGATAGGTATGACGGTAAATTTTCAGGACCCTCCTGGAAAATGGGACTTAGTTAAATTTTAAAACAATCATGAGTAGCATAATTTAGTATAAATATACCCCAAAGGAATATAAGTTGGCTTCAAAGTTTGCATGATTAAGATAGGATTCAATTAGGAGTTTTCAGGACCCTCCTGGAAAATGGGACCTAGTTAAAAATTGAAACAATCATAAGTAGCAAAATCTAGCATAAATGTACCCCAAGGAATATAAGTTGGTTTCAAAGTTCGCATGTTTAAGATAGGATTCAATTAGGAGTTTTCAGGACCCTCCTGAATAATGGGACCTAGCTTTAAGATTGCCATTAGATAACAAGATTTAGCGTAGGTTCTGTTGTAGGATAGTATAATTCAGCTGTAAAATAGTTACTCTTAAGATAAAAAATGACTTTTGATTTTCAGGACCTTCCTGGATAATGTGATGTAGCTTTAATACTTTCTTAGATAACAAGATGTAGCGGAAGTAATACCTTCAAAAGATATAACTTAGATTTAAAATTGACAGGACACTCCTGGATAATGGGGTGTAGTTTTAAGATCGGCTTAAATAACAAGATGTAGTGGAAGTAATACCTTTAGGAGATATAATTTAGATTTAAAACTATCGTTTAACTAGGAGCTGTCAGGACCCTCCTGGATAACGACATCTAGGTTTCAACTTTTTAGTAATATTTGGTAACATTATTCAGTTTAACACTCACAGATGTGCCCAGCTACCAAACTAGGGCAGAATTTTTTCTTTGTTTTTGTCTATTTTGTTGAAATCAGGCGCCCACCTGGAGAGCACGGGAATACAATTCAAGTTCAGCAATAAGGCGCCCACCTGGAGAGCACGGGAATACATTCACGTTCAGCAATCAGCAAACCACCTGGAGAGCACGAGAATACATTCAAGTTCAGCAGTCAAGCGCCCACTTGGAGAGAACGGGAATACATTCAAGTTCAGGAGCCTACCTAGAGAGCACGGGAATACATTCAAGTACAGGCGCCCACTTGGAGAGCACGGAAATACATTCAAGTTAAGCAGTCAGGCTCCCACTTGGAGAGCATGGGAATACATTCAAGTTTCAGCAATCAGGTGCCCACCGGGAGAGCAGGGGAATATAATTCAAGTTTCAGCAATTAGGCGCCCACCTGGAGAGCAGGGAATATATTTCAAGTTCAGCAGTCGGGTGCCCATCTGGAGAGCGTAGGAATACATTTCAAGTTTAGTAGTCAGGCGCCCACCTGGATAGCACGTGAATACATTCAGGTTCAGTAGTCAGGCGCTAAACTGGAGAGCACGGGAATACATTTCAAATTTAGCAATTAGGAGCCCACTTGGAGAACAAGGGACTACAGTTCAAGTTTCAGAAATCAGGCGCCCACTTAGAGAGCACAGGAATACATTCAAGTTCAGCAGTCAGGCGCCCACCTGGAGAGTAAGGGAGTGCAGTTCACGATCTAGCTTTCAAATTCTTAGAATATTTGGTAACATGACTCTGTTTAACACAGACATATGTGCCCAGCAACCAAACCGGGGCATAGAATTTTCTTTGTTTTGTCTATTTTTGTTGAAATCAGGTACCCACTTGGAGAACAGGGAGAAGTAGTTCAAGTTTTAGCAATTAGGAGCCCACCTGGAGAACAAGGGAATACATTTCAAGTTCAGTAGTCAGGTGCCTACCTGGAGAGCACGGGAATACATTTCATGTTCAGCAATTAGGTGCCTGCCTCGAGAGCACGGGAATACATTCAAGTTCAGCAGTCAGCGCCCACCTGGAGAGTACGGGAATACATTTAAGTTTAGCAGTCAGCCACCCACCTGAAGAGCACGGGAATACATTCAAGTTCAGCAGTCAGGCGCCCACCTGGAGAGCACGGGAATACATTCAAGTTCAGCAATCAGGCACCCACCAGGAGAGCACGGGAATACATTCAAGTTCAGCAGTCAGGCGCCCACCTGGAGAGCACGGGAATACATTCAAGTTCAGCAATCAGGCACCCACCAGGAGAGCACGGGAATACATTCAAGTTCAGCAGTCAACCGTCCACCTAAAGAAAGGGAAAGCATCTCAAAGTACATTTCGAGTTCAGCAATCAGGCGTCCACTTGGAGAAAGGGAAAACACTTCAGAATGCAATTCAATTCATCAACAAAGAGGCTTGTGGAAAGAATGCGAGTCAACAGTCTGAGATGATCAACAGAAGTTAGTCACAATCCTAAATAATAAAAGAAGAGGAGAAATAAAAAGAAAGAAAAAGTGAATCCAAAATGCAGAAGTAGAGAAAGATGTGAATTGCTTAAGACATGACTGGAGTCACAAGCATGGCGTGGTGTTCGGTTTTGGTCAGAAAAGCTGAGGAAGAATGAACTAGCACCTGCAACTAGCAAGCGTCAAGGTTCAAATCCCAAGTCTGCATGAAGAACCATTCAAGACTCAAGATCAAGCTTCAGAAGACATATAGATAGGAATCTTGTAACTCGTAGTTGACAGGCTTAGCTAGTCCTTTTCATGTTTTTTGATGTAATAATAGGACCACGAACCGGAAGCTCGGTGGAACTGTACCTCGACTGGCTCTCCACCTCGGCATACTCCATCATCTCGCTCACTTCTAAACTACACGTGGCCTGATTCCTTTACAGCCAAGAATATGTAGGCAGCTCAGAACCAGGGCTCGATCATATTCTCCTCTTCTATTAGTTTTTGTCTCTTCAAATAAGGGTAGGGTCAAAAAACCTGTCTAGTGGTTCTTTGTCTGAAAATACTTCATCTTTCCAGTCAAAGAGAAGCAGCTGTAGACATGTGATTTTTGAACCTCCCCAAGATTTTACACATTTTTGTATTTAAAAATTTAGTTTAGGTCTAACATAGTTATTTCAACTAGTTTTGACCATTTTTACTTTATTTTATCACAAAATAAAAACTACAAAAATATTAGTTTTACTTAGTTTAGTGTGATTTTTAAGTTGTTGGTCATAAGTGAATACTAAATAGAATTTAGATTTTTCTTATTAATGTCACCTATTGTCCTAGATTATTAGTAATTTGTGTAACTATATCCTTAAAAGAAAATAAAGAAAGAAAGGAGCAAAACAAAAGAAAAAGAGAGAAAGAAACGTAAATAGGGAAAGTAAACTTTTGTCCGAATTTGAAATTTAATTCATGTGATCCCTTACCCATTTTTTCATTTTTTTCTTGTTTTTCTCTTAAGTAAATAAATAATGCTTTCTTTATTTTCTCAGGGGCCCACCACCTTGAAAGAATTTCCACAAAGAAACAGAAAAAATTTCTTTTTCGGATTCCACTCACGGATTTATTACAGAGGGGGCCCCACACGTTTTGGCTTTTTGGTCTCTTTCAAGTTGAGAAACTTTTCTTCTTAAGATAGATATACATAGACATTCACATATAGAAGGAGAACCTTCATCTTCAACATACTACCAAAAAATCCTTAGACAAGAGAACAACCATCAGCCGCCACTCTCTTCACTCACACCTCATTCTCAAATTCCATCGACCACAATAGACACATAGATAGCGACAGAGTGAGGGGAATCTTGGTGGCTTCGGACAGAAATTAAAAGAACAGAGGCGGGCTTGAGGGATCCAGTTTTGACAGATCTTTCCTCTTGGAAACTCGAAAAAAAAAACACAACAAGATAACACATAGTTCTGTTTCTTCACTTTTGATTTTGGATTTTTGTTCAAAGATGGACTATGGTTAAAATGTGGGTCTGAGTCCGTTTTGGTTGAATTTTCCGGTGCCAATTCGAGATTCTATCCAGTTTTCAGTTTTTCGGCACCGTCGAGGTTCGAAGTTTCATTTTATAGAGTCGTTATTTCCGGTTCAAGTTCTGAGCTTCGATTCTTTCACTTACATGTTCTGTCTTTTTTTGGTTATTTGCGGTGCTCTATTTATGAAGTCCTCACTATTGTTAGTTTCTATGTCCCTTTAATTTCATATACATGTTTTTGATGACATGAATTTGGAGCTACATGTTGTGAATTCTATCGGTTGGGTTTCTTTTTCTGCAATTTGGCTTCACTTTTGACTGGAATCGGAAGGTTGGGTTTAGCTTCATTTTGTTGCTTGTTGTGGTTTCATCAACAAACTGTTGATTCACTTATCTTAATTTTGTTGTTTGATTTCTCTTATAACTTTACTTGTAATGGTCATGCCATGTATTTGGTATTTTTTTTAAGGAAAACATCAGTAATTGCATTGGGATATTGGTTGATTCGTTTGGTTTCACACAGTGTATACTTCACTTTACGCTTCAAATTCTGAAGATTAATCACAACATGAGCAGGTGAATTGTAATGAGTTATAGTCATATAAATATTTGTAAAGTTTATCTTTTTGTTAAATTTCATCTCCTGCCAAATTGAGTACATAAAAAGGGACGAAATTAGTTAGCAAACCTCACGTATTTTTGTTTTTTGACTAACGTAGCTCAAGCTTGAAGTAGCACAAAGGAGATTTTTTCTTAAAATTATGAATCAAAGTTTAGGAGTAAATTCGGAAATCCTTTCTGAAATATTTTGGTATGTGAATTTAATGTTCTCCTTCATCAATTTAGAAATTGAGGTGTGCTATTTAGTTGAATTTTCATGGCCCTCGCAAAGTTAAAAACGTGTAGTTGCCTTAGGCGCATTATTTTAATAATATTACCTTTCTAAACTCGGGTCAACATTTATCTGACCCAAATCCAAATCTCAATAATGTTATATAAAATGTGTTGCGGACCGCGGGCGCATTTATGTGACGTGGTTCAAGGCATATTTTAAGTGACGTCGCAATATTCTTTAAAAAATGAATAAAAGCGGTTAAAAATTAAAATTGAACCATAGGCTAAAACATGTACTAAAATCAGATAATCAAGACAATTATAACAGTTGAGAGACTGTGCTAGAACCACGGAACTCGGGAATGCCTAACATCTTCTCCCGGGTTAATAGAATTCCTTACCCGGATTTTTGTGTCCGCGGACGGTAAAACACAGTCAATCTTTTCCTCGATTCGGGATTTGAACCGGTGACTTGGGACACTATAAATCTCCCAAGTGTCGACTCTGAATTTCTTAAATAAATAATTTTGTTTCGATTGTCACGTCAAGTTGGAAATAACTCCCTTAATACACCCTTTCTAGGGTGTAGTGTAAAAAGGAGGGTGTGACAACCATCACCCACCAAAATAGTCCCGACTATGCACCTAGGTTGCCCAAACTTTGAAGAAAGAAATACTAAAAGAATCACTCCAATAGCTTAACCTTTAGCCCAGTTGTTTGAAAGGTTGAGAAGAGTTGGGCTAATATATCCAGTGGAAGAGAGAATTCACGACCAACCCTCCAAATACTTTGATGCAACCAAGCATTGCACCTACCATTCAGGTGTTCTTAGGCATGATATTGAGGATTTTTATAAACTGAAGAATGAGATCGAGCTGCTAATCAAGAATAGAGCCATCAAATATAACTCAGCTCTACCAAGTGAAAACCATAACCCATTACCAAACCATAGAAAGATGCTAGCATGATTGCATTGGACGAGAATTATGACTTGAAGGGGATCATCATCACTATTGAGAATGCCGAAGCTGCAAGAGTATCGCCTTGAGTGACTATATTGATTACCTTGAAGTTGAAACCTCCAATGATGGTTTAGACATACCAGCAACAGTCCACTGCCACTGTAAGAAATAAGGAAAGTTGAAAATACAAAATGGTGCCATGGACTTACCAATCAAAGGGAAAGGTCAAAATGACATACTATGCAGTTGCTCACTTGATGACTAGATCAGGAAGGTGTTATACTCCAGAATAAGTGAAGTAAGGGAACCCGAGTCGAGAACAGAACCAAAGAAGAAACATAATAGATGCCGAGGATGTAGAGTTTTGGAGGAAGATGCAGGTTAAAGAATACTCCGTATATGAATAATTGAGAAAGACCCCTGCTCACATATCAATCATAGATTTGTTGATGAGCTCTGACAATCATAGGAACGCTTTGGTGAAGGTGCAAAATGGAGCAAGTGTGTCGAGCAATACTAGCTGCGAGGCATTAATGGCAACCATTGGAAAGATGGTCGAGGCAAACAAAATTTCATTTCAGAAGAATGAACTTATGGAGGTTATGGATCATAACAAAGCTATGCACATCACAATCAAGTGTGGGGATTGTTGAATTTGGCAAAACCAATTTGTCCCACATTGGTGGGTAGAAGATTTTTGGTTGGAATTTTCCCTATAAAAGAAGGCCTAATATTTAGGATTCAAATACTCCTCTCATTTGCCTTCCTATCTTCTTAAGGCATTTGTATCTTCTCTCTTTAGTATTATTTTACTTGTATTTTGGAGTGGAATAAAATATTAGTTGTGTCCGAGGAGTAGGCAAAATTAGCCGAACCTCATAAATTCTGGTGTTCCTTTTATTGTTGTTTTATTGTCTTATTTATTATTTGGTGACTGCCATAATTTTTGGTATAGTAGTTCTGACTCATTCACACTATATATATTTGGCTTCCGCAACAATTGGTATCAGAGCCAAGGTACTGTCTAAGTATGCTCTGCGGTTGCAGCACAGTCTGATCTTCCACATCAAAAAAGATTTATCTTGGTAACTGAGTCAAGGTTCTATCTGAATATGCTCTGTGGTTGCAGCTTAGTCAGATCTTCCACACCAGAAAGGAAATAATCTTGATTTGTGTCGTCAGCTATTAAATAATATTTGTGTCAAAGATGGGAGACAATAAACAAGAAGAATCTACATCAAGTGTCAGCAATACGTCATCATTGGCATCTTCGCTTATGACAAGAATTGTGTCAAATGCGAAATTTGCGATAGAAATATTTGACGGGTCAGGACATTTTGGGATGTGGCAAGGCGAGGTTCTAGATGTCCTTTTTCAACAAGGGCTAGATCTTGCTATTGAAGAAAAGAGACCAGATGTTATTGGAGAAGAAGAATGGAGAATTATCAACCATGTTGCTTGCGGTACCATTCTATCCTACCTTGGTAGAGAGCAGAAATATCCATACACAAAGGAAACTTCTGCAAGTAAATTATGGAAAGCACTGGAGGATAAATTTTTGAAGAAAAATAGTCAAAATAAATTGTACATGAAGAAGAGAGTGTTTCACTTCACCTATGTTCCTGGTACCACGATGAATGAACATATCACTAGTTTCAATAAGTTGGTCACAAATTTGCAAAATATGGATACAATTTATGATGATGGTGACTTGGCCTTGATGTTGTTGGCGTCACTTCCTGATGAGTACAAGCACCTTGAAACTACTCTACTCCATGGAAATGATGAAGTTTCTCTCAGAGAAGTTTGTTCATCTTTGTACAGCTATGAACAAAGAAAGCGAGAAAAACAGAAGGGCGGAGAAAGAGAAGCACTATTTGTGAGGGGTCGTCCTCAAAATCAAACGAGGACAAGGAAAGGAAGATCTAAGTCAAGATCTAAACCCAGCAAAGATGAATGTGCCTTTTGTCGAGAAAAGGGGCACTGGAAGAAAG
>MU674699.1:68810-92558 GCA_026770625.1 Nicotiana glauca
AACCCGACCGGGGTGTCACAAGTCATGAGCATCTAAAGGAGTCCAAATACCTTTACAAGACCAGTAGTGTACAATACGGAATTTTTAAAGTAAAAAGGGTAGAAAATCCGGTGCCGCGGACGCTGGCGGTCACCTGGCTCATCTATAGTAGCAAATCTCCAATCAGCTCAAACCCGCTACCGGCTAACAAATACCTGCATCTGCACATGAGGCAGAGAGTAAAGTGAGTACTTCCAACTCAGTGGTAATAAGAGTAAATAATGCTGAGAGTAAAGAAATTACGTAAGAGCACTACATCATGCTATAAAGTACAGTACAACCCTTTTTAGAACCAGTAGTTCCATGAAAATCCTTTATAAAATATCTGAAATATGACGCTATCTCAAGCAGTAAAATTAATTATACCATAAAAACCATAAGGTATGAGATAATTCTCCATTTTAAAATAGAGGAAATAACCAATTCAACAATTAAGGAATAATCACAAGTTTGCCCATCGGGCTCAATATCAAACTCTCAGTATAGTATCAGCCCCACGGGCTCACTCCCAACTCACCAACACATAACATCAGCCCCTCCGGCTCACTCCCAACTCACCAAACACAAACAACATCAGCCCCTCGTGCTCACTCCCAACTCACCAGACACAAACAACGGCCTCTCGGGCCCACTACCAACTCACCTGGGTACACTGCGCTCATTATGGGTGTGTATAGACTTCGCAGGGGATCCTACAGCCCAAGCGCAATATCAATAGGCCTGAAAGCCTTCACACACCACACTCAAGGCCTGAAAGCCTCCTCACATAACACTCGAGGCCTGAAAGCCTCCTCACACACTCAACATATCCTCACAGATGGCCCTCGGCCTCAATCAGTCCAGAAAATAGTCATAAGCCTCTTGGGCTTTAGTAAAACAATAGTGCTCAGCTCATTGACATTTTAAATATCATTTAAATCTCGAGTTGAGTATGAACGTAGCTGAGTTGACAAATAATATAATTCAATTGGACTGAATTCAATAATATTTCAATTCGTGAGGAAGAATAATGATGTAAATTCACAAAAGATTTCAGATAATTGGCACAAAGTCCAAGTATGTCAATAAGCCCAAATCATGATAAAAATCAATAATTCTTTATCAAATACACGGTAAAATCAATAGCCGGGACGGACCAAGTCACAATTTCCAACGGTGCTCTATCCCACGCTCATACCTGGCATGCAAGTCACCACAATACAGCACTATGATGTGTAAGTCCGGGGTTTCAAACCCTCAGGACATCATTTACAAATATTACCTACCTCAAACCAGCGAATTCTCTAGCCCGCGATGCCTTTGCCCCTCAAACCAGCCTCAACGCACATTAAATCTAACCAAAATTAGGGCAAATATATCACAATATGCTAATGGGACATAACCCAATCGAAAGAACTCGAAAAATACCTGAAAATACGAAATTGGCAAAACCCGAGCCCCGGGCCCACTTCTCGAAAAATTACAAAAGTTACATCACCGGATTCCTCGTCTCTCCACGAGTCCGTACATATAAAATTTACCAAAATCGGAGTTCAAATGGCCCCTCAAATCTTCAAATCTATTTTCAAATCCCTAGGCCTATATCCTCAATTTACTCCTCAAAAACATGTAATCTAGTCGGATTATTCGATGATAATTCAGTAATATGGAGTAGAAATAATCATAACTGACTTATCTCAAGATTTTCCATGATTTCTTGCTAAAAATCGCCCAAAATCCGAGCTTGGAAGTCAAAAAAAATGACCAAACTCGGACTGCTGAACATAAAATCTGTCCAAAAATTTTCGCTACTGTTCACGCAGGGGAACTGTTCACTCGCGTTGGTCACTGTTCATTGTTCACCCGCGTGGTTACTGTTCACGCGCGGGTACTGTTCACTGCTGCAGAAAATACAGCAGCTTTTTAAGAAATTTGCTGCACAGCCATTTTTCACTAAAATAGCTCTAATTCCATCATACGAACTCGGAATTAGACGATTCTTATTCCGATGAGTCACAAATAATAATACAAACACAACCCTTCAGTAGAAACTCAATTCGGAGCTCGTTTGCCTAGTTCAATACCCATTTCGCTCGTTAAACAATTAACTCACATTTCGCGTCAAAAACCCAATCGCGACTTGATGAAATTAAACCAAATTTTCAGATCAGTCCTATAATTCATGATTTAAATTCTGGAAGTCCCGAAATCAAATTTGGATCTCTAGAACTAAAAATGAATCTTTAGATCATTACATTTATGCTCAAAACGGCAAAAATCTTCCAAAAATGACCCGTTGGGCATCCGAAACACACCCGAGGCCCTCGGTACCCCTGACCAATAATACCAACCAGTCCCAAAATACATTATGGACTTGCTCGAGGACTAAAATCACAGAAAACAACGCTAAAACCACGAATTACACCTCAATTCAAGCTTGAAGAGCTTTGGAGTTTCCAACTTCTATTTCTGATGCCGAAACCTATCAAATCACGTCTGTTTGACTTCAAATTTTGCACACAAGTCCTAAATGACATAACGAAACTACAACAATTCTCAGAATTCCATTCCGACTCCCGGATCAAAATTTCACCGATCAACCGGAAATCGCCAAAATACTAACTTCGCCAAAATAGGCTAACTTCTTCACCGGGCCTCCAAAATTACTTCTGGTTGCGCTCCTAAGCCTTAAATCATCCCCCGAAACTAACCAAATCATCAGAATTCAATTCCGAACCCTCTAACTCATAAGTCAACATCCGGTTGACTTTTTCAAATTAATTCTTCCTTAAAGAGACTAGTTGTCTCATTTCTTGTCAAAATCACTCCAAATCAATTGTAACGCACCCAATACTGGTAATGAAACATAAGAAAGTCAAAAATAGGAAGAACGGGAAAGTAACTCATGAGACGACGGGTCGGGTCGTCACAATGCTCAAGCCGGGTCTTACTATCTTTAGATTCAACCTTTTAATTGGGGCTATTAATTTTTTGAGTTCACCCCAATTCCTTGTTAGCCAAGTTTTCCTAGACGTAGTCTCTCTTTCTCAAGTAGAGACTAAGTTATTTAGCCATGAATCAATGTTTGCAACCATTAATTCTTAAATTCAAGCAAAAATTAGGCTAATTATCACTCACCCAATCACAAACAAACCCTAAATCAAACACCAATTAGGTACCTACACTAAGGTTGGGTCACAACCCTAGCTAGAAATTTTGCTACTCATAGAAAAAAAATGAAGAAACTAAAGAAGAAAAAAAGACTAAACTCATAATAGATAATGAAGGGAAGAAAATTTAATGTTAAAATTATAAACTATTAAAAAGTTACCCAAAGCAGTAAAGGAAAAACATCTATTTATTTCTGGTGTTAAAACTTAACATAATTTTGACAAAAAAGATTATTTATACATAGCTGAAATTATCGGATAAAATTGCCCCTGCAAAGGTACTGCGGCCGCGCAATTCTGTGTGTGTTCCACAATTTGATGTTGGCTTGACATGATGGACATCTGCGGCCGCACAATTCTGGGTTGCAGTCGCACTTCTTCATATTCTGTGGATCGGCACATTTTACAAGTGCGGCCGCACTTTAGAATTCTGTGGCCGCACAATAATGGTGCGGTCTGCACATCTTCATGGACAAAAATCTCATCTCTCTAAACCTCTTCTTCTGCGGCCACACAATAATTGTGCGGTTCGCACTTTACAAAGGAAATCAGCCAGACATTTCTTTATGGTGTGCGGCCGCACACGATATTGTGCAATCTGCACTTTGCTCTTTATTGCTTTTTTTTATTCCTTGTCCAAAATTACTCTTCCTTGAGTTGATTCCCATCTCTTTGGCTCATTTTCTATTAATCCTACAAATAACCATATTTTATCATTTCTCGGGAATACCTTTAAGTATTTTCGAGCTAAAATAAAAGTAAAAGGTGCAAATAAGTAGTCAAAATCCCTACTTATCAGTGACACACATGATGGATGACGGGCATGTGGGCGTGCACCATAGAGATTGTGATCTGGTTGATTCTGTGGTACTGTGTAGTCATCAGACCTTGTATCCATTCTTGTGATATCTATGTATTAGAGTAATTGAGCTACTGATTCATGTTAGAAATTAGGTTAGGGTATATGTATATCATATTGAGACTCACTGTGGTCATTTCTGCTGTTGAATTATTTGCTTAGATGGAAATTTTGTACTCAGTCACATCCATTTTTTACTTATCATATCTCAATCTATGTTACTGCTATTGTTGTGTCATATATCATTATTTAGGCAAATCGGCATAAGATTTGTAAGCCAGAGAGACTGGAGAGGTTGATGATTGAGTTGGGACTTGAGAGTCGTGATGTGCGTGAGATATGTGGATCGGGCTACACACTACAACAAACCTTATGGATATATGCGTATTGATTTGCATATCGCAACAAGCCTTTTGGCGATACTTGAGTTTTAAATACTATTAACCTTCATTAACTGGGCGCCTCGTACCCTTCTTCATCTTGCTTCTTTTGTTTATTGAAACTTGTATTTATCTTATGAATCTCTCATCGTCTTTTCCCATAAAGGTGGCTAGATATTCTTGCCTTAAGGTTCCTTATCAAGAGGCTTATATGTCTTAGTACACATAAGATCAACTAAAGACCTAACATTTACGTATCATACGCATCATAAAAAATTGAGTTCATTTTCCTCAACTCTTCCACAACTATATCTCTTACCAACCGTCTTTTCAGATATAGGCATCATCATATTATGAATAAGATAGAGGTTAGGAAATTGAGTTCTTACAACTGAACTCTACCACACGACCTAGAGTAACAAGAAAGAGTGACAGGCCAAAATACCTTGTAGCCTCCTACTTATAAGTGTGGTGCACGGCACACCCAAAAACAATACTTTACTAGATACGGCTTGTAGATATCCCTATGAAAGAACTGCTCTGATACCACTTTTATCACGATCCAAATCGATGGGCCTCAACGGGCACCCGGCACCTTATACCAACACAACGAATATTTTTGTATCATACGATCATAGATAAATGAGCCGGAGAGGCTGCCATAAAATAAGTAGAATCTAACATGTAATACCAACTTATAAATAAGGCATATGGGCTTCTAAGACCGAAATAACCACTCGTACACTGAACATAGGCCAACAAGGCGATAAAATCTTTTACGTACATAACATTTATCTACAAGCCTATTGTCATAAAGGTCGGGATAGATCCCCGTCATACCACACAATACACATATAAATCATACTGACAAAAAAAACTCCGGAGCAAATGGAGTGCACCAACGTCTTCTACTGAGCTAATCGCCTACTTGGAGGACTCTCGACCTGTCTATCGGGATCTACGGGCATGAAACGCAGTATCCCAGATAAAAGGAACGTCAGTACAAATAATGTACCAAATATGTAAGAAATAAAAATTAGTAAACAATAGACATGAGAGAAACATGAAGTAAAAGACTCAACTTGTATACCTGAATAGCTCTGTGAATCATTTAATATCATAATATCATAATATCATGCATATGCATATAAATATCATATCATGCATGGGTAAATGTGTTCATAATATTATTAAGCTTCTGAGGGCATCCCACCATATCATCTCGACCACTATGGGCAAATCATCAATGTGTACCAGTTGATCAGGTGGTGCTGCATATATAACGTCATAACCTTTTTTCATATCCCACATACATATATACGTGTATATAAAGCCACCTAGTCACAGGTCAATGTAAATGAATGCAATGTAAGATAAGTATGCCAATAAAATCTTTCGAAGTGTCATAAGACCATTATGCCTCTGATTAATATCATGAAGTGAACTTTTTAATTTTTCGTATTTTCTGAGACTCATGAACTGATGATAGAATAATATGATACATGGGGAATAAAGAACATAAGCATCTCTAGTATTTCTATGAATAGAGTCATTTATGAAAATTAAGCATTTGCTCGTTTCGTTTGTGTCGTATAAGATCATGCCAAAAGAAAAAAGGTATAGCCTTAATATACCTAAGCCGATTCTCTTGACAACCCCTCAAATACACATCAATTGCAACCAAAACCTAACATCGGATAGAAGTAGGGGAGAACCCGTATGATATTCTTGAGAAAGATTGCACCGTACTCCCTTAGAATCGCAACATCCCATTGCTATTATGATAAATAGTTTTGTATGAATTTTTTGGTGAAGAACTCACGTTACATTTGTAGCATTATCGTACTGAAGTTATATTTGAATTCTTGAAATCTAGCTTTATCAAAATGGAGATGTGATTCATGTCTTTAAGACATAATGGTCCCATTTTCCTAAATTTGTATATAATTCACGTCAGATGACTTGTCAAATTCTCAAATCGTGCCTCATATATATTTAACTTAGGCAAAATACATAAGTTACTTCTTAAATTATGGACCAAATTCCTATTACATATTTTTTGAGCACGAAAATCATCTTACACGCTCAACCTTTTCAGAATGAGCCTAATGCACACCTCTTTTTTCTTGACCAATTTTGAAAAATATGTTTAATGTCACGCACCAATAAAATGACATGCATCCTTATTAAGTTTTTTAAAATAAAATATTTGAAATTACTCTTACACCCCCAACTTAAAAATCCTCTAACATCTCCATCTTCTTTTGCCTTCTGCCACCGTTGATACCACCGGAAAAAGCCATTATCACTGCTTCTTAACCTTCACGCAAATTCAATTTTCATAACAAACCCAAGACCAAGAATCGAAGAGATGAAACTAAAACAGTAACTCCTCTGTTCCGCCTCTTCCTCCATTTTCAAATCACATACCACAACCAAACAAAAAAAAATCAAAATCAGTTTTTTGTTTTTATAAATTAAACAACTTCAGCGCGAATAAATCTCAAATCTTTCGTTATATGACGAAATTGAGTTGGGAATTTTATAATTTCAGTCATTCCCATGAAATACAAAAAATTATTTGTGCAAAGATTGGATGTTTATGTGGGTTTTAATGGTTGAAAATGAAGCAAGAAAAATTTGAAAGGGAAATTTTAAGAAAATTTACAGTACCTTCAATCAATTCTTTAACATGAGTTTGAGTGTGTTTTGTAAATTGCAGAGGAAGAACTGAATAGGAGGGGAGTTTAGGGAAGACCGGAGGAAGTATGGTGGAGGGGGATTGTCCTTATAGGTTGGGGAAGACTGAGATAAAGGGAAAATAAGAAAAATATTGCAGCTTTTTTAATTTGATAAAAATAGAAATAAGAAAATATTACTATTATTTTGACACTTGGCACTAAAATATAGATTTAAAAAAATCTTTAAAAGTGTTACCCGCTCAGTTTTTCTTGTCAAACATGCGCGAGCCACGAAACAAAAGAGGTGTGTATTAGACACACTCCGAAAAGATTAAGTGTGTAAGATGATTTTCGTGCTCAGAAAGTGTGTAATAAGGATTTGGCCCATAGTTTAAGGGGTAACTTATGTATTTTGCCTTTAACTTAAGAGTCATACATGCGGATTTTGGGGTGGTTCCACATAGGGAGGGTTGGTCTTATACAAACATTTCTTAACTAAATGGTTAATCTCCCATTAACCATCCTATGACCCACATAATTGAGAATTATCTCAAACTACATAAATGATACTCACTGTTAATATACTTTATACACCTTACTATCATGGCCATGTGGTATCTTGTGGTACTTGTTCCAAAATTTTGGGTATTTCAGCTCGGGCCGTATTTTATCCCAAAATGCCAAACTTTGACAAAACTTATTTTTTCGATGTGCTTACCCTCTTATCTTCACGAATTACTTATACCTTGTTTGAAATAACGTGATACTTATAATCCCAAAATAAATCTTATTTCGAAACTTACGTCGATTAACTTACGATGAAACCTCAACGTACGAAGATGCAGGACGTAACATCTCATTTTCGATCTTATATCAATTTACTTGTGGCGTACTTCCACGTACGAAAATATGGGGTGTAACATCATTCCCCCTTTGGAAAATTCATCCTCGAACATTGACTGATTCATTTATCATTCTCATAACCCATATGTACTGTGAATACATTAGTCTCGTCTTGCCATCTGGGGGAATGTTCCTTTGAATGAATCCCAAAGGCGAGGGCATTCTCCCCTTTAAGCCTATTTCTCAGACCACGACTTGTAGTAGGAATCCTTCTAATCTCGTAATTATTGCTACCTTCTATCATGCAGCCTTTACGACTCTAACTTTATATATACACCCGACTCTTCTCTTCTCTTTCCTTCAGCTTTTAGCCAATCTCTAGGCTTCATTTTGTGAACATATATAAAATTATGTCAAGCTGTCCCTCTGGGCGTCATTAGCTTTACTACATCTAAGTAGGCCATAATATATAAAAATTATTAATTCGATTTATCGTTACTGGAGTCTGCTGCCGAATTCAAGGTTACTTTCATTGCTTATCCTATATGTATAAATCTCAATCCTTTAACGCTTCTTCATTACTGTTCATCTTAAGACTGATGGCTCAATCTCATCTTGTACTTTGCAAGTTTTATCCATCTATTGTTTGATTCACCTCAATGTTGATCTACAATCATCCATTGATAACTTGAAAATTCTTACATAATATATTACCACTAAGGCTTACGTTGCATCATGGAATATTTGAAGTGATTTTCCTGATCCACTTAGGGGCAATAATATACTTCAGTAATCGTATTTTATAGCATCCAATGTGATTCACCTTACGTGGGTACTTTAATTTCGTACAATTTATGAAATCCTCTTCAAATCATTACTCAATCGAAAGTCCAAACGTCAGCCTTTACCTATAATAATTACACCCTCATTATACTGCCAGGGCAGCATTCCATCTCTTCTAAATGCTGCTAGTCTTAGATTCCTTTGAGTTCATTTAGGCTATACTGAACTTTCTATAATTTAGAGAAACCTTTAGCTCTCTTGTTATCATGGACTTAATCTCGAAGACTTTTCCATTCTTGTCACCTTCTTACTCGTCTTTTCTCGTCCTTACTCTTGTCATGAAACCTCGTCGCTTTACTATATTTTATCTTGCGACCTCTATGTACCTATTTATATTATTCGCAATCTTCCTTTAATTTGCTTTCACTATAGATTCCCTTCTGTTATTTTGAAACATCAAATGTAGTATTGTATTCTGGGCCGGGCCTGGGCCTAAAGGGCCTGGGTTTAGGCGGTCCCGGGCCAAATGGTCCCAAGTGATGGAACCGGCACGCTGTGGGCCTAAGCCCACATGGTCCCGGGCTAAATGGGCCGTTTTGTGGTCCGGCCTTTTTTTTTAAAATTTTTTTTTTATCTAAGATATTTTCTTGTAACTTATATATATATATATATATATATAGAGAGAGAGAGAGAGAGAGATAATATAGCTTTTATATATTATGTAGTATATATAGTATGTTATGTATATATATTACCTTATATATATTATGTAGCCTATATATATTATGTAGTATATATATTATGCAGTATATATATTATGCAGTATATATACTATGTTATGTATATATTACCTTATATATATATATATATATATATAGCCTTATATATTTTTTTGTAAATATATTATCAAATTGTAACTTAAATCTTCTAAAGAGTCAAATTTAAACACAAAAAAAATTGCAAAGTGATATTCAAGGGAATGCCTTATAATTTTATTATTACGACTGTTGATACCATATTTTTCCCTATATATTTTTTATAATCAAATACTTTCAAAATAGCATGTGTATACATATATAAGCGTGCCCAAAAATTTTGGTATTTTTCCCCAATTTTTAAGATCTTTTTTTAGAATCAATTCATTGCCTATTTTAACAGTACAAAATCCAAATTATCTCCAAAATTATTATTTTTTGGTGAATAACTTATTTCATTCTTATATTTATACCAAAATATAATTAAGGTGATTTTTACATATTTTTTACCAATTTATTTGGTATTTTTAAAACTAAATTGTATATAATTGCAATTATGACCTATTTCATAATTAATAATATTTTACAATTATAAAATTACTTCTAGTATTTTTAAATTAATATTTATATAATAATTATCTACTCGGTACTTTCAGTTTGCTTTTTAAAATTATTTTACTATTTTTTATAAATTAAACAAGGGAGAAATGGCTATTTAAATGCAAGCCCCAATTCTATTTCAATTTTAGCCAAAATAACACCCAAATTTAACCCCATTTCAGCCCCAAGTCGAGCCCAAATTACCCCAGCCCAATTACCTAATCTACTCGACCCAGTACCCATTAAATCGAACCGGCCCGTGTCCCTTTTAATCTGAGTCGTTGATCATTTTGATCAACGGCCCAAATTCTCCCTTTCCATTTTAATTCCAAACGATCCCAACCCTATCACCATTTCTCTCAAACGCGCCGCCTTTGGTTTCTCTCGTCCCTCTCGAACTCTCTCAACCCCTGAAACCCTAGAAGCAGCCTACCCCCTCTCCGACCCAAAATCCACCGGAATCCATGGCTAATCTAGCCATGGACGATCTCTACTCACCATCTTCTGCTCCTTTACGCCAGCTCCCTGAAGGTTCGAGGCCAGACTTCAAGGGTCTTCGCCCAGACCTTCATCGATTCGAGGATCTCAGCCATCTCCGACCTTGCTCCAGCGTGTCTTAGCCTCCTAAGCCTGGTTCCGGCCATATCAAGTCCAGATTTGATCTTATTCCTTCCAAGCCTTTCTCGTTTTTAGGGTTCTCAGAAACCCTAGCCTATTCGAGGTTCTTTTTCGTTTATTTGTTTGAATTAGTGCTCGATCTGTGCTATATGTGATGTTTTAAACATTTTCTCCCAATTTTCCTTTTTAAAAATCTTTTGATTTCAAACTAGGGTATCTGAGTCTGTTGCTTAAATATTTTCGTTCGATTCATTTATTTATCATCTCTAAGTTGGACTGGCGTTGAAAACCTAATTTTTGGATATTTGTTTGAGTATCTGAGTCTATCTGTTTGATTAACTTTGTTTGTACTTGTTTAGTGTTGAAAACCCTTATTTTTGGGGTTTATTTGAGATTCTGAGGCTATTTATTTGTTTATCGCCTCTAAGCTCTACTGATTTCGAAAACCCTAGTTCCTTGGGGTCTATTCGAGTTCTTGGATTTATTTGTACGACTTGTATGTTTGAAACTACTCAACTTGATTCCTGCATCTCTTTTCTCTATGTGTTCTGAGTTCTTGCCATCAGTCAAACTCGACTATGTTTCTTGCTCAACTCTCTGCATGATTTAATTCTTTCTCTCTCTACACTGAAACCTAACTAGTATGTTTGAATGTCTACTCTATGTTGTTACTGTACGATGGTTCTTTTGCCATAGCTTGGCCGCACATGTCTGTTATTTGTGCATGCCTTATATACTGAGTCCTTCCTGTGATTTATTTTTAAGCTCAAAATTGATTTCAAACTTTTACTTCTATGAATTTCTTATTTACTAGCTTGTCAAGGGTTAATTGATTTTCTTTCTTTGATTTGCCTCACCGAATCTTTCCAAGAATAACTACAAATCTTGTACCTAGACTTGTTTGCCTATTGTATGATTTTACTACTTCTTTTATGGTAACACTCAGTCTGTCTCCAAACTGATTCCTTTCCTTAATTAGATCTGTTGACATCCGTTAGACAGTGATTCCATAATTAAAGGGCAGTCACTTGGGTTAATTGATTCTTACTTGTGATTACTTCCTTATTTGTGTTAAAATTGTGCTGCTTACCTTATTGTTTGCTTGTTTTTCAAAGTTATAAATACCTATACTCTTTTCTTTCAAACACACGAGAAAAAGTTCTAAAAAACAGTCGAAAAACCTCACAAACACTTCAGACTTCAATTGAACACTATACAATTGCAATACTTTCTCTACTTCTAATACTGAGTATTGTGCTCCTCTCTCTTCTTCCGTCTGAAATACCTTTGAGTTACTCTTGAACTCTCAAATATTTGCTAAAGTTTCTAAGCCTGCTCCTGTTGACTTCTGGCTGTTTGCTTGCTTCTACTATTCTGCTATTCTAAAGCTTGCAACTGGTATGTCCTCCTAATTAAATAATACCCTCCAAACTATGTGTTTACTTCTCCTCTTCTGTTATGCATTCTTCACTATGTGTTCATCCTAGTCTGTCATGCTCTCTTTCATTATGTTTTTGCATCTTTAAGTCTGTTGTGCTTTCTTGCTTTTCTCATATTTCTGTAAGTGCTTTCTTATGTGATTCCCTGTCCCTTTGACCCCCTTCTTATGCGTGAGTGCAATTCTGAGTCATGTTGGCATTCTATTATTCCCACTCATGACTTAGAATCAGGTTCTCTTGAACCTCTACTCAAATCAATTCCCATTCCCTTTACCCCTTATGTGCTGAGCCTTAACTCAAGACTGGTAGTGTCCTAATCACCATCCAGACCCAAGTTTGACTTCTAAAAGACTACTCTTTATTTGCTGGCCAAGCAGATGGTCAGGGGTGTGCCAGTCTCTGCCCATGGCTGGGTATGACCACCCTCTGCTATGGCTCCCTAACTCCTCTCTCACTTTGCACTTATTCCTAGTTTCTATGTTTTGCCCCTTTTGGTAAGCCATGCTTTGGGACCCTGGAGCTCCCTCTGAACTTGAATGCTTTAGGGCTAGCTATTCCACACTGCACTATTCTGTTACAACAATTGTTATCCAGAGTGTAAGCACTGCCTGGAGTCCTTAAAACTCCTTGGAACTTTGAAACACTTTGGGCGAGAAAAGGCCTTGGAAATCTGGAATCCGGATTTGGTAAAATACATGTTATTGGGTATTAAGATTGAATTAGGCTGCTCGAAACTAGCTGTAGGTTGTGGTGCATTTTTAATCGTTTTCTTTCTTCCTTCTGGTTCTGTAATATTTTTTGTATAAAAGAACTCGGTGAGATTTAGTAAAAGGCATGGGAGGGGTTTACTTTATTGCACAAAGGGTAAATACCATGCCCATAGGTTAATGTTTTTAATAACTTAGATACCATGCCTATATGTTTAATGTTGTAATTCAGTCACCTAGATACCAAGCCTATAGTGTTAATGTTTTTAATTACCTAGATACCATGTCTATAGGTTTTCAACATTTTTAACTCGATCGACTGGATATCATGCCTATAGTGTTAATGTTTTTAATCACCTAGATACCATGTCTATAGGTTTTCAACGTTTTTAACTTGATCGACTAGATATCATTCCTATAGCGTTAATGTTTTTAATCACCTAGATACTATGTCTATAGGTTTTCAACGTTTTAACTCGATTGACTAGATACCATATCTATAGAATTTAATGCATAATGCGCATAATCCAGTCATCTAGAAAATCTGCCTACAGGTTTTAATGCTTTATCATCTTGAAAATCATTAGAAACCCTGCCTATAGGACTTAATATTCATGCAAGAAGTTGCATATAAAAACCATGTCTACAGGAAATGCATACGCGTTAGGCAAAACTGTAGGATAATCAAATCTGCCGCCTGTTTACCAAATCTGTAATAAGTTCTAAAACCAAGTCTGTCTATAGAGGTTCGTCCCAAAACCTGTTTAAGTAACAACAACTTGTTAACTGGCATTAAAGTTCAATATAATTTTTTTTTTCATTAAAAACTCCTATAAATCGGTAATGCTTTTAAAAATTCTGCAAATCTGTCTTGAGATACTCCCTTAAAATCTTCTGCCCAAATTCCATTCATTTTTTTGAAGCTATCTTTCAGAACAGTCTTTTAACTCACTCTTTCTATATTTTCACTTTTGAAAACCCTTCTTCTATTGTATTTTCACTCAAACAAATCTGCTGATTTTAAAGTCATTTATGAACTTCTGTAATTTTTTCAACTCCCTATTTTAACTCTTCTGCATTAGGCTCTTGTCTGGAATCAGCACTTTTTTTCTGAATAACTTGTTTAAAATACTTCAATCTATGACAATTGGATCCGAGTTGCCTAATGCAGGCTTTTATCTGATTCTATGTGTTAAACTAATCCGTGTGCCTCTTAAGTTTTAAATTAAAGACCAAACCAGTATGTGCAAGGCATGCTAAACTATATGTTATATGACTTACGGGGCTTTATATGAGCCTTGCATGTTTGTTTGTCAATCCCCTTACTTGCTATTTGTTTTGGTTGTCGAAATTAGTATTTTGTCCTTTTAAACCCCATATATGCCTTACCCCTTTTCTTCCCCATTAGGATTAGAAGTCCTAATACCCCGGGACTGATAGGTTGGGACGGGTACTAGCATGCAATAAGTAAACGAGACTAATCGCGTTTAAATACCTTAACGGGGTGGGAAGGGTAGAATATGGATATGATGACCGGTGTGATAATATCTCGTGTGACCCCTCTTTTGAGGAGCGATGGCTGGGTATTGCATTGATGTGATCCATATTTTGTATAAACCTAGGACCCCCTTTCTTTTCCTTTCATTTGCAGTGTCTTCTTTAATTATGTTCTTTAAATTATTCCCTTTTTCTAAAAAAAACTGTCTTTTTCTGTCTTCTTTACCCTTTTCAAAACGTGAAACTTATTCGCGATTCTTATGTGCAAAGCTTTACTTGTTTTCTCTCATTTCCTTTTAAAATCACAATTAAAGCATAGTTGGGAACCACACTAGTGGATCTTGAGGGGTGCCTAACACCTTCCCCTCGAGATAATCTCAAACCCTTACCCGAACTCTAGTTTTCTTTCAAAATCGCTTCTTCTCTTTAAAGTGTCCTAATGCACTATAATCATTAGCTGGCGACTCTTCAAATTCCATAACCCGATTCCTCAAAAAGGAATAAGAGTTGTTTTATCCATAATGTCGTAAACCCGATTTCTTTCTTTTTAGAAGGGGGGGAGGGAAGGGGGGCGTCGACAGCATGACGACTCTGCTGGGGATTTCTTTAGGTATTTACCATTACATGGTTTTGTGACTTTATTGCTTCCGTAATTGCCTTTATTTCTTGCTTTTAATTATTTCATCATTGGAAACTAACTTGACTCTTCATATCTTTCCTTTCTTTTAACTGCTTTTTCTTTACTGCTTTATTACTATTTCAATACCGTTGTAATTTTCCAGCTTTTATTGTAATCTTTTACTTTATGAACGTGAAAATACATGCAATCTACTTCATTCTTGTAACTGTATTCTTCAACATCATATTCCACTCGTGCCAAAACAAATCCTATAGCAACGCTTATAATGAGTGGTTGCTCCCTTCAACCCCCCAAATGTGGCAAAGGGATATTTGTGGTAAAACCAGTCGATCAACGGTGTAGTCGACAATTCCGCGCCTTTCCCTCTTGAGTTGTCCGCTCAAGGGTACCTTGTCTAGCACATCAAAAAAATAGAAACCTTACTCTACTAAACTGTCAAGCTTAACCGAGTCAGTTATGTTGTCCGCATAATGACTCATTAGGATAGCCTAAACCAAAGTCTATCGGGTTTCCTTAAAACCCAAATGTATGCCTTCACGTTGTGTGCATTTATTTGGAGAACTAAATTCCCATATGCTAATTATTGATTTAAATAGTCGAGTCTGAGTCTAACCCTTTGTTTTGCATAAAATGAGGCATGAAATCCCTAGATTCGGTATGGTATCTAACATTCACCCAAGGTTGCTAAGTTGGTGGGAGGATCTTCGTGCCAGCGATCAGACCATTATCCGCAAGTACTTAGGGAATTTGCCCTCAATTCTGGAAATCCAGCCTAACAACAGAATCATAGAGGCTGCAACTCTGTTCTGGGACGGTGATCGGTCAGTTTTTCACTTTGGGGACCTCAAAATGACCCCTTTGCTAGAAGAAATAGGGGGTCTAGCTGGAATTCCTTGGGAGACTCCGTGTCTACTTATGCCAGAGAATCGCAAGGATAGGGTTTCCTTAAAATGATGGGACTCAAGAAGAATCAGGATGTGACTTGCCTAAAAGATTCCTATATACCATTTGACTTCCTGTATGAAAGGTTTGGCCATAGCAAGTCCTACCGCACCTACATTGATGAATTCGCCCTTACCTCTTTAGGGCATATACATAGGAGGGTCTTTGTATTTATGTTCTATTTCTTGGTATGGTGATATTTCCCATGAAGAAGGATAGGGTCCACACCAGACTAGCCATGGTAACCAAAACCTTAATGGAAGGGATCGACGGGCAGTCTTTCAGCATAGTGCCCATGATCATCGCTGAAATCTATCGAGCCTTGGGAAAATGTCAACAAGGGGCCCCGCACTTCGAGGGTTGTAATTTGTTACTTCAACTCTGGCTTATAGAACACCTTCAGAAAGGTGACTACCGACAGGAGATTATACGCAGGGACTGGGATGACCATATCGCTTTCCACCACCCCAAGCGAATGAACTTCATGCCCAACATGTTCGCTCAGCCGGAGGACACTGGAGGATGGGTAGAGCTGTTTGAAAATCTAAAGGAAGAGCAAGTATAATGGATGTTCGAGTGGTTCCCAACAGGGGAGTTCATTGTTCGTTCTCGAGATGCACCATTCCTCATACTCATCGGTCTGAGGGAAACTCATCATTATGTCCCTCTCCGAGCCATGAGGCAAGTAGGGAGGAAACAAATCATACCAAGGGTAGACAAAATGAGTCATTTCATGGGTGACTTTAAAGACAATGATAGCCCGCACAGGTGTCAAGCTCAACATATGTGGCATTGCAAGCTCATCTTGGGGAGAGAAACTATTGAAGCAGACAGGTATCATGCAGGGTGTGTGCCGCATTATTCGGGTTGGTTAGAAGACAATCACATTGGTTTAGGTGACCCAGTGTTCGTCCGAGGTCATAGGCTTATTGATGAGAAAGCTGCAGCGCAGGTTAAATATAATCAATTGCGCAAGAGGATGCGAGAGTGTGAAAATGAGCACCGAGAAATACAGGAAGCTCACCAGAAATTGATCGACGAGTGGAATGACATGGATTTCAACGCCAACAAGAGGTTAGGGTATCTGGAAAGAGATCTAGTAGAGTTGGAAGGAAAGTTCTTGAAGAGGATTGAAGACTGCCAAAATGATGAGGGAAGTGCAGGCGGACATTTGGCTCGAGCCTATTTACTGCTAGGACTGCGCGAGTTGATGCAGCTGTACGAGGGAGGCAAGAATACCGAATCTGGGGAAGGTCCTTCTGGGACCAAGTAGTTAGGATCTTTTATTTCCTGCTTTCCTAATCTAATAAGGCCACTGGCCATTAGTGACATCTTTCCGTTATTTCAAATTACGTATTAGGCTCGTCTTATTTTTATCAATAAAATGAGGCATTTAGCAATATAAGTTCTACAAATTTAACTTGTCGCTAGGCCTACCTCGGGCACAACGAGGCACCCAAATTAGGAAACGATTTATATTCCTGCATAACGTGTTTAAATACCACAATATTATTTTTTCAATCCGCACTAACTTTTTACCTTTTGTTTTTCTTTTATTTTTATTCCCCTTCCCAAAGGTTAGTTCGTGCATTCTGGCACCATCAGCATACTCAACTAGATCCAAGGGCCCTCCACCTCCTCCTCCTCCGAGTCCTGCCCGGAACAAGAACAAAGGTAGAATGGGAGATACAAGCGCTAGAAAGAAGATCGAAAAGGAGGAAACTTCTGATGGTACTCTAATTACCAAGGAAACTGCTGCTCATCTTGAGCAGACTTTGCTGAGATTTCGGGAAGAATTAGAACAAGTCCAGAACCTGGCAAGCCTATCAATCACTCTTGCCGCTGCTGATGCCAACACCCAGAACCCGTACCTCCACAGCCACCAGTACAAACTGCCGATACCCAAGCCCGCAACACATGCAACAACACTCCACTACTCATTCCCGAACCACAAAACACCACAAACGACCATAACACCCCTATCTTTGTGGACACTACACCCTACTATACCCAGCCAATCTCAAGTACACCCGAATCAGATGACAAGGACTCCTTTATCAAGAATTTCGCCGCTGAACTCAAGAAGTTGACTAGCCGGGTCCAAGGTGTCGAGGGTAGCAAAGGTGTCGAAGGGTTGAACTATGAAGATATTTGTGTTCAGTCAGATGTTGAGCTTCCGAAGGGGTACAAACCTCCCAAGTTCGAGATGTTTGACGGTACAGGTGATCCCAGGGTCCATCTAAGAATGCATTGTGACAAGCTGGTAGGAGTTGGAAGGGACGAGAAAATCCGTATGAAGCTGTTCATGAGGAGTCTGAAAGGCGACGCCTTGTCTTGGTACATCAGCCAGGATTCAAAGAAGTGGACAAGTTGGGTGAGTATGGCGTCTGACTTTATGGACCGGTTCAGGTTCAACACTGAGAAAGCACTGGATGTGTTCTATATCCAGAATCTGAAGAAGAAGCCCACAAAAACCTTTCACGACTATGCAACTCGTTGGAGGTCAGAAGCTGCCAAGGTCAGGCCAGCCCTCGAGGAAGAGCAGATGAACAGGTTCTTTGTCCGGGCTCAGGATCCGCAATACTATGAGAGACTGATGTTGATAGAGGGTCAAAAATTGTCCGACATCATCAAGTTGGGAGAAAGAATCAAAGAAGGTATCAAGAATGGTGTAGTCACCAATCTTGAAGCATTACAGGCCACCAACAAGGCCTTACAATCTGGTGGCATGTCAAAGAAAAAGAACGTGAATTCCATAATGGCTGCGCAAAGAACCAAATCCCCCATGAAGTACCAAACCTATCCCTCAACTCCACTCACATATCAACCTACCCTAAATTACCAAGCACCCTCACCTACATACCAAATGCCACCATCTGCCTACCAATCACCTCCACCACCCACATATCAACCCACCTCACCAAGATATTCCCAACTCGCGCCCGTGTACATAGCATATAACTCCCAACCTTCTCATTACCCATCACTACCAACTCGCCAAAACTTTCCTCAACCCAGACCAAATTTCGACCGCAGGCCTCCTAGACAATATACCACCATAGCCGAGCCAATCGACCAACTATATGAAAAACTCAAAACAGCCGGCTATGTTACTCCTATCCCAGCCATAACTCCAGAAAATCCCTCCCAGTGGGTCAATCTAAACAAAACTTGTGCATACCATTCCGGAATGAAAGGCTATACCATCGACGAGTGTCGCTCGTTGAAAGATAAGATTCAGACTTTGATTGATAACAAGGTCATTGTGGCAAGGGAGCCCGCTCTCAATGTCCACAACAACCCTCTGCCTGACCACAAGGGTGGAGGCATCCATATGATCGAGATAGAGGATGATTGGGACCTCAAAGGGTCAATCAGATTGATTGCCGAAGGAGATAAACCTAAGAAACCGACGGTTACCCTCAATCCCATTGTTGTTCAGATCCAGCCCTCTGAGGGCAATGTGGTAAATGTGTCTGTACCATTCGAGTTTGAAGTGCCTCATACAAAGGCGCCAAAACCAATTGAGGTCGAGTTCAGAGTTCCAAAGGCACGTGCACCATTTGAAGTTGATGTGTTACCACCAAGGGTGCCAATTCCGATTTCCATGACCGATGTGACCCCGTTCAAGTCAAACGCCATACCTTGGGATTACATAGAGAAAGCTAGGAGAAAAGGGAAAACACATACTAGAGAAGCGATCGCCGTACAGGGCATGACTAGAACCGGCAGGGTATACACTCCGAAATATTTAGCTGAGTCCAGCAAGCAGGCCTCCGGTCGGCCTGTTGAAACTGGACCCGATGACCTTTGGAGGAAAATACAAGCCAAGGAATACTCGATCGTTGAGAAACTGAACAAAACATTAGCGTAGATTTCCATCCTAGCTCTTCTGCAAAGCTCTGAGGCACATAAAAATGCATTGATGAAGATATTGAGTGAAGCTTATGTTCCCAGCAACATAACCGGAGGCGAAATGGCAAATATGGTAGGACAAGTGTTGGAAAGTCACAAGATCACCTTCCACAAGGATGAGTTACCACCAGAAGGACTTAGTCACAACAAGGCGTTGCATATCACTATGCAATGCGAAGATTATTTCATCACCGGGATCTTGGCTGATGGGGGATCTGCCCTCAACATTTGTCCGTTAGTGACTTTCAGAATATTGGGGAAAGGTTTGCATGAGATCAAAGATGGGGATATCAATGTTAAAGCATTTGATAGGTCTCAAAGATCTACCATTGGGGAAATTAGCTTGTGTCTGCAAATGGGGCCTACCTGGTTTGATGTTGACTTTCAAGTCATAGACGTGCCAGCATACTACAATATATTGCTGGGACGACCCTGGATCCACGCTGTTGGGGCTGTGGCATCAACCCTTCATCAAGCAGTGAAGTTTGAATGGAATCATCAGGAAGTGACCATTCATGGCGACGGTAGCAACCCTATATACAGTCGCCAAACCATCCCAATGATCGGAGGTAGAAGAAGAATAGGCGGAGAAATATACCATCACATCGAGCGAGTTAATGCCATAGACAAAGACAAGTGGTGGGATAACAAGATTGAGAGCATTCTGAATTGGAGCGTGTATGAACCCGAAAAAGGACTTGGCAAGAATCTCCAGGGTATCACCAAACCCATCAAGCTGAAGAAGCACGGTACTACTTTTGGCCTAGGGTATGAGTACACCTGGAAAGAGTTCAGTGAATGGTCGCCACCATGGCGAGGTCCCTTTTATCTGCTAGAGCACCCTATACCTTAGCTAGAGCAGACCTTTCAGCCTGCTGACATTATATATGGATCAGAGGAAGACAAAACACTAGCAGCGATGAAGAACCTATTTCTGGGAGATGATATGGACTGTTGTGTTATCTTCAAGGAGGAAGGGGAGGAAGGCCCTTCCATTCAAGCTGTGAACCGAGGGGAACACCTCACCAATTGGTCAGTCAGGACCACCAGTGCCCGGAAAGCTTCGGGGTAGCAAGGCTAAACGACGCACCATGCATCGCATTTTACTTTTTAGTTGATTTTACTTTTCCGCATTGTCTTTACTTTTGAAAAGAGCTCCGATGTTTCGAAAAATTATGAATTTAATCAAAAGCATTTTCCAAGTTTATTTTTATATCTCGCTCTTATTACTTTTCTCTATCATTTACTTTTTTTTACACAGCATTACTATTACATATCTTGATAATGAACCGACGACTGTAACTTGCAACGAGGCAACGCAACAAACGGATATAGATTCAGGAGAGGAAGATGATATACCGGAAGAGGTTGTCAGAGAGGTCGAGAACTCTGAGAACAGACCTAAGTCTAACTTGGATGAAACTGAGGTTGTTAATTTGGGAGATACAGAGAATATCAAAGAAACGCGCATCAGCGTGCATTTGTCGTCATTACAGAAGAAAGAGTACACGGAGTTCTTAAAAGAGTTTGAGGACATTTTCACCTAGTCATATGATGATATGACTGGTCTCAGCATATCCATTGTAGCTCACAAGTGGCCAACAGATCCGACATGTTCGCCAGTAAAACAGAATCTCAAGAAATTCAAGCCCGACATGAGTTTGAAAATCAAAGAAGATGTTACTAAGCAAGCCAAAGCTAAGGTTCTCAAAGTGGTAGAGTATCCAACATGGTTAGCTAATATCGTGCCAGTACCAAAGAAGGACAGGAAGTTTAGAATCTGTGTCGACTATCGGGATCTCAACCGGGCCAGTCCCAACGATGACTTCCCTTTGCCAAATATACACATCCTGATTGACAACTGTGCCAAGCATGAATTGCAGTCATTCGTCGATTGTTTTGCTGGGTACCATCAGATATGGATGGATGAAGAAGATGTAGAGAAAATGACATTCATCACGCCATGGGGGATGTATTATTACAGAATGATGCCATTTGGTTTGAAGAATGCTGGTGCCACTTATATGAGGTCCATGACTACTATCTTTTATGACATGATACATAAAGAGATCGAGGTATATGTCGATGACATCATCATCAAATCCAAGAAAGCCGCAGATCATATGGAAGACCTGAGAAAATTCTTCAACAGATTGAGGAGGTACAACTTGAAACTAAATCCCGCCAAGTGTGCATTCGGGGTTCCTACTGGAAAGCTATTGGGTTTCATTGTGAGTCACCGAGGAATAAAATTGGATCCGTCAAAGGTCAAGTCCATTCAAGAGTTGCCACCGCCAAGGAACAAGAAGGATATGATGAGCTTTCTGGGAAGGCTCAATTATATCAGCCGATTCATAGCTCAGTCCACTGTCATTTGTGAACCTATCTTCAAGATGCTTAAGAAGGATGCTGCCACCAAATGGACTGATGATTGTCAAAGGGCTTTTAATAGAATCAAGGAACACTTGTCAACGTCGCTGGTCTTGGTTCCGCCTGAGCCAGGGAGACCCCTACTACTTTATCTCGCAGTATTAGATGGAGCATTCAGTTGTGTTTTAGGACAACATGATGAAACCGGAAGGAAGGAGCAAGCCATCTACTACCTCATCAAGAAGTTTACTCTGTATTAGGCTCGGTATTCTAATTATTAGAACGTACATGCTGTGCTCTGACCTGGGTAGCTCAGAAGTTGTGGCACTATGTCTGTGCTTACACCACTTATCTCATATCAGGGATGGGTCTGTTAAAGTATATCTTTCAGAAGCCCATGCCTACCGGCAAGCTCGCCAAATGGCAAATCCTGTTAAGCGAGTTTGACATTATTTACGTTACTCAGAAGGTAGTCAAAGGGCAAGCATTGGCAGACCACCTCACCGAGAATCTCGTGGGAGGAGAATACGAACCTCTAAAGATGTATTTTCCTGATGAAGATATATCTTTCATAGGAGAAGACATTGCAGAATCCTATGACGGTGGGAGAATGTTTTTCGACGGAGCTGCGAATTTCAAAGGAGTTGGCATAGGAGCAGTCCTGGTATCAGAAACCGGCCAGCATTACCCAGTATCTGCCAAGCTCAGGTTCCCGTGCACCAACAACATGGACGAATATGAAGCCTGCATCTTAGGGCTCAAGCTAGCCACCGACATGAACATTCAGGAGCTACTAGTGATTGGAGACTCGGACTTACTCATACATCAGGTTCGACAGGAATGGGCAACAAAGAATCCTAAGATACTCCTTTACCTACATCACATATAGGAGTTGAGGAAGAGATTAAGAAAAACGGAATTCCAGCATGTTCCGAGAATACAGAATGAGTTGATGCACTGGCCACTTTTTCATCCATGATTCAGCATCTAGATACGAATTTCATTGACCCCATTCAGGTTAAGATTCATGACCAGCCAGCTTACTGTGCTCACGTTGAGGAAGAAGTTGATGGGAGGCCATGGTTCCACGGCATCAGAGAATACTTAACAACAGGAGAATACCCAGAGCTTGCCAATGCTACTCAGAAGCGCATGTTCCGGAGGTTATCCAACAACTTCTTTCATAGCAGAGGAAAGAAGGACTCCCGATCTAGGTTTGTTAAGGTGTGTCGATACGAGAGAAGCAACAAAACTATTGGATTAAGTGCACGCAGGAACAAGTGGACCGCACATGAATGGCTTTGTTTTGGCAAAGAAGATTCTCCGAGTAGGGTATTTTTGGATGACTATGGAAACGGACTGCATCCAGTATGTCCGAAGGTGCCATCGCTATCAGATACATGCAGATATGATAAAAGTACCTCCAAACGAGCTTAACGCAACAAGATCACCATGGTCGTTCGCCGCTTGGGGAATGGATGTCATTGGACCAATCGAACCTGCCGCATCAAACGGGCACAGGTTCATCTTA
>MU674699.1:101453-131349 GCA_026770625.1 Nicotiana glauca
GTCGACAACGACATTAACAAAAATGGCAATATCTTTCTTAGTCTTCCTCCCCCAAATGGAATGAGAACAACAAGGTGCTAATACCACCATTAAAAGAAAAAAAAACTAATGAAGATGTGCCAAAATACAAGTTACATATTAGTCTACATATTATCTCTAATAAATTTCTTAAATCCTTCAAGGTTGGGAGGAATTTTCGTGCATTCCATCTAGTCGGACAAGCTTTAGGAACCTTTCTTTCTCTAAGGACAAAGTCATCACATTTTTTAAAATATTTTCTAAGTCTACTTCTACAGTTTGAATAAAAAAGGCAATTAAGAGCCATTTTAACCTTTACAATTTCTAAATTTAAAATTTTATACCATCACCGACGACTAAATAGTAAATATGACAAATACACCTAAAGGGAAACAATTACTAAATGCATGATTTAGTTAAGTTGTAAGTAATCCTATAGCAGTAGTGTTACTAGAAGCATTATCCATAGAATTTGACATTATTTTATGTCTAATGCAAAAATATCTACAAATATTTGCAACTGTATTAGCAATAAACTTACCTGTATGACGTGAATTAATTATTCTACAAGCAATAATGCATTTTTGCATTTTCCATTCTTCATCAATCCAATGAGTTGTTACAGTAAGATAATCACAGTCATTACCACTTCTACCAATATTAGTGGTAATAGCAATCCGACAATCTATATGAGTAAATAAATACCGCAAATATTGTTCATATTCATGTTTATATTTATAAATATCGCTCTTTATGGTTGCGTGAGGCCATCCTTTATAAGTAGGATTAAAAGATTTTCTAATATAATGGACAAATGAGGGGTAGAAAGAAAACTATAGGGTAAGCACATAGCAGTAACCATTTTTGCTAATTCTTCACGATCTTTATTTGGATCGTAATATAAAATTCCACCATTCGTAGTGTTAATTCCTGGTTGAACTAGATTTGACCAGGTACTAGGGTTAACCTCAGTACCTACACTTCTCCCCTCTAGCTGCGCTTTCATTTGAAGATATCTAGCTTTATTTCTAAGGTGTGTCTTCATCTGTCTAGTCAAACTACTCGTACCACTATGATCTCCAGAATAACTTAGACTTATTTTGTTCTCTTAGTTGAGTAAAAAAGTTCCAAACAAGTGATGTTTCGGGGTGTTTAGAATGTTGTCTATTAAAATCAGGGGTTACTACATAAGGTTCAGGCGTAGCATCATTTTGTCACGACCCAGATTTCCCACCATCGGAGTCGTGATGGCGCCTACTCGTGATAGCTAGGCAAACCAACTTAATTACATTCCCATTAATAAACAAACCTATCAACCATTTATAGCATCAATACAGGACATGAAATTTAATAATAGCAATAATAGTGGAAGTCTGATTAATAAATCTGAAACAAATCGCGGAGTAATCAGTAATAGCTCCAACACAAGATTTGGTGTCACATCACTCACAAACTACTAAGAATTTACTAAATACAAGGGTCTGAGAGAAATATATAAGTTGTTTGTCTCAAAAACTAGGAGGCAACAGTCTAAAAGAGAAAATAAGGAAGAAACGCGGGGCCTGCGGACGCCTGCAAGGCTACCTCGGTCTCGTTGGGATGAAAGCATGCTCTCGTACTAATACTACTGTTGTTCCTCAGAACCTGTACCTGTGCAAAATGCAAAGAAGTGTAGCATCAGCACAACCGACCCCATGTGATGTTAAGTACTTGGCCTAAACCGGCGAATTGGTGACAAGGCTAGACAGGACCTACCAAAAACAACCTATGCAGATATATATACAAGTGCAACGAAATAACAGCAGAAAAATACCAAATAAAATGGGGAGGGGGCATGTGTAGGGGAATTACAGATGAAATCAACTTGACAGAAGTAAACATGAAACTACATCAGCTCTCGTAATCTATATAAGTGGTCGGCTTGCCACATGATCCCATTTCAGCATATATACGTGGTCGGTGTGCCACACGATCCCATTTCATAATATATACGTGGTCGGCGTGCCACACGATCCCATTTCATAATATATAAGTGGTCGGCATGCCACACGATCCCATTTCATAATATATAAGTGGTTTCCCGGCAAGGGAGAATACGACTAAGCAGTTAAATTTCCCGGCAAGGGAATAACAACCATAACTTACACATCCAGCCAAGAGAATAATCACATCTCTTTCTTTTGCGTTCATTTCTTACTCTATAATCAAGTCAAAGATCGAGCCAATGCTCCAAGAAGTTTACAAATCATATTTCCTTTTCACCCTCTTCATATCAGATAGAAGCCATCAATTAACAAGGGAAAGTCACTATCGAATCCCAAATAAGCACAAATAAGGACCTACGGTCATGCTAGACAACGGTGTATAGATACTCGTCACCATGCCTATACACCGTACTCAACATTTAGCAATTAACAAATAATACTCTAATCCTATTCCCTCAAGCCAAAGTTAGATCAAACACTTACCTCAAATGCTCCAAACTCAACTCAAGCCTCTAGTATAGCTTTACCCTTCGAATTCACCACAAAACCCCTCGAATCTAGTCACAAATTACTTGAATGTATCAACAAATGCTAATTGAATCAATTTAAATGCATGAAAATGAATTTTCCAAAGTTTTACTCAAAAATTCCCCAAATGCCCCCGGGCCCACGTGGTCAAAACCCGAGGTTCGAACCAAAACCCGGTTACCCATTCCCCGACGAGTTCATATCTAGGATTTGTTTTGAAATCGGACCTCAAATTGAGGTCCAAATCCCCAATTTTAAGAAAACCTAGGTTCTACCCAAAAACCCCATTTTTACCCATGAAAAACCTTGATTTTAAGATAAAAACATGATAAATGATGTTAAAGATTGAAGCAATTAAGTGAAAATCAACTTACAATTGTTTTGGAATGAGGTTTGCTTTTGAAATATCGCCTATGGTGTTTTAGTTTTGGAGGAATGTGAAAAATGAAGCTTAAAATCGTCTAAGTATGAAAAATGCAGGTCTCCGATATGGGAATTGCGGACAGGGGTTCGCAATTGCGAACCTCGACCAAAATATGGGAATTGCGAACAAAGCTTCGCATTTGCGAAGCCAGGCCAACGCTGGAACTTTCGAATTTGCGAAAGGGGCCTCGCAATTGCGATCAATGGCCCTCCGCATTAGCGATCAAAATCATCGCATTTGCGACCAGGTGCAGATTTCCCGGACATTGCATTTGCGAAAAGGATGATCGCATTTGCGATCATAGGCCACAATCCCAGACATCGCAATTGCGATGAAGGGCTCGCATTTGCGAGCTTGCAATTGCGAGTCTCCACTTCGCATTTGCGAAGATCACAGAAGCCAAAAATACAAGAAAATTTTAAAGTCCAAAATGCACTCCGATGCCTATCCAGAACTCACCCGAGCCCTCGGGGCTCCAAACCAAATATGCACACAACCTCAAAAATATCTTACGGATTTACTCGTGCGATCAAATAGCCAAAATAACATCATATACATGGAATCAAACCCCAAAATCATCATTTTTCATTATAACTTCATAAACTTCAACTTTTAGATATTTAGGTCCGAAAAACGTCAAATGACGTCCGATTTCGACCAAACTTTACATAAAGCACTTAATACATATTTAAGACTTGTACTGGGCGTCGGAACTAAAATACGAGCCCGACACCACAGTCTTTTAATCAAATTTTTATTTCCTTTTTCCTTAATAATTTCAGAAAAATAATTTCTTAGAAAAATTCTTTTCTCGGGCTCTAGACCTCGAAATTCGACTCTGGGAACATGCCCGAGTCCCATATTTTTCTACGGACCTTCCGGGACCGTCCAATCTCGGGTCCGAGTCCGTTTACCCAAAATGTTGACCAAAGTCGACTTTAATCATATTAATATCAAAATTCATCATTTTGCACACAGAATTCATATTTAAGCCTTCCAGCTATACGCTCGGACTGCGCATGTAAGTCGAGGCAAGTAAAAGTGAGGTTTTTAAGGCCTCGGAAGCACGGAACGAATGAGGAAACAGGTGATGACCCTTTGGGTCGTCACACATTGGATTATTATCAGTTGGGTTAACAACAGGACTAGCAGGTGTATCATCTAAATCTGGTTGTGTTTCATCTAAATCTTCATTTTTCTCATCATTTTGATCCATAGTTTCATTAGGATAAAGAGAATTCACATATTCAACATTTAATTGTTGATCCGATGCAATATCATAGCAAAATTGACTATCGCTAAATTAAAAACAAGGGTTATCACTATCAAGAATAATAGGTGAAGGACGGGTAACATGTCAGGGTTGGGGAGTCGGGGGAGGGGTAGTAGCTTGGCGACTAAATTCACCAATTTTAGATTTTTCCTTACTACCAAACATTTTTTTCAAAGAAAAGGCCATATTAATTATAATTATACAAACTAAACAAACAAAAGTATATTATTAAAACTTAAGAGTTGGAACGAGTTTACCGAATTGATGAACAACTTCTTGAAAATTGAATATCGTTGAAGACTTGAAGACTTGAATTCTTCAATTCACCAACTTCACAATTTTTTACGAAATTGCAATAATAAAGCAAGCAATTATAGAAGAAAATTAGAGAGAGATTGAGAGAGTTGATGAATTTGAGTAAAAATTAAAGAATTAGGGGGTATTTATAGTTGAGAATAGGGAAAAAGAATAATTATAAAACGTTTGGGGTTAAAACAAAGTTTGGAGGCCAAATGGTTATTTTCTAAACTTCCCAACAGCTGAAATTTATGGGCAACGGCTACTTTTTTAATTTCTAGCCATTGGACTTTTTTTTAAAAAAAATTGAAATATTGTCGTTTGGCCCGTTAGGCCCGGTTGAACAGGCCCAGGCCCGTGTCACGACCCAAACCCCGCTCCGGTCGTGATGGCACCTCTTGTGAAGACAAGGCCAGCCAGACCATTTCATAACACCACTTAAAGCAGTTAATTAGTTATATAACAGTTCGAATATAAATTAATGATATTAATTAATGTAATTACAACCCAATACGGCCCGACTGGGGTGTCACAAGTCACGAGCATCTAAAAGAATGAAATTCCCACTTTACAGTCTAGAAATTCACCGAGTAATAATAATGAATAACATAAATGGACTGTGGTGCTCCGAACGCTGGCAGTCACCTCGCTAAAACCTTTACAACTCTGCCTCCACGCGGCCAATAACCGCTACCGGGTGATTAAGTACCTACAACTGCACGCGAGGAGAAGGGAGTAAAGTGAGTACTCCAACTCAGTGAGTAATAAAGGTAAATAATAACTGAGCAGCAAGGAATCACGTAAAGCAACCAACATGCTGTATAGAAGCCACGTACAATTTTCTTAGAAAAATACTGAAATCTGTGATATCTTTAGAAATGCCTTGGCTCAGTTCAAATCTCTTTTGAAAATGGTCTTTTCAATAATTACGAAAACGATTTCAAAACAGTTAGTGCTGATAAGCACGGAAAATCCGCCCCTCAGGCACAAGTACCACAGTACAGCAGGTAAAAGGCAATTAAATATGCAAGACGAGCACATAAAAGTCCTCCCATTGGGCACATCTCAAAAACAGTACCAGCCCCTCGGGCTCAATATCAATCGCTCAGAACAGTATTAGCCCCTCGGGCTTAGTATCACCTCACATGGGTACCCGCGCTCACTGTGGGTGTGCAGACTCCGGAGGGGCTCCTACAGCCCAAGCGCTATCATAATAAGGCCTAAAAGCATGTACATATCAATATGATGCCTGAAAGCCTCCTCACAATACACTCGAGGCCTGAAAGCCTCCTCACAATATACTCGAGGCCTGAATGCCTCCTCACAATACACTCGAGGCCTGAAAGCCTCCTCACAATACACTCGAGGCCTAAAAGCCTCCTCATAATACACTCGAGGCCTGAAAGCCTCCTCACAAAACCCTCGAGGCCTGAAAGCCTCCTCACAATACACTCGAGGCCTGAAAGCCTCATCACATCACTCAATATATCCTCACATATGGCCCTCGGCCTCAATCAGTCCAAAAATAATCATAAGCCCTTCGAGCATCAGTAAACAATAATGCTCAACTCAAACAATGGTTCAATATCAGTTAAAAAACTCAAGGTTGAGTAAAAACATAGGTCAGTTCGTGAAACAGTGTAATTCAAATGGACTGAATTCAAATAATATTTCAAATAGTGAGGAAAGCAGTGATGATAGCTCACAAAGAGTTCAAACAGTCGGCAATAAGCCCCAAGTATGGCAACAGGCCCAAGTCATAGTGAAAAACAACAAGTCATAGCGAAAAATATACGGTAAAATCAACAACCAGTACGGACCAAGTCACAATCCCCAATGGTGCTCTACCCCACGCTCTCTATCCGCCGTGAAGTCACCTCCATATAGCACTCTGGGTGCAAATCGAGGGTTTCAAACCCTCAGTATATCATTTACAATCATTACTCACCTTGAACCGTTGAAATCTCTAGCTCGCGGTGCCTTTGCCCTTCGAATCGACCTCCTCGTGCGTCGAATCGATTCAAAACCATAAGGAATACGTCACAATAGGCTAATGAATCATAACCCAATCGAAAGGACTCGAAAAATATCAAAAATCACGAAGTTGGCAAAACCCGAGCCCTGGGATCACTTCTCGAGAAATTACGAAATTCACATCACCGGATTCCTTGTCTCGCCACGAGTTCATACATATCAAATTTACCAAAATCGGAGCTCAAATCCCAAATTTTCATTTCCAAAGCCAAGCACTAGTTCTTCCAATTTACCCAAATTTCCATGGATTTAAAGGTTGATTCTTCAATAAAATGATGTTTCTAGGCCATAGGACTCACCTCCAATCAATTCCCGTCGAAATCCTCTTCAATTTCTACCAAAAAGCTCTCAAGGTGCTCAACAATGGAGGAAAATGGACCAAGCTTCGTGGATGAAATGATATAAAAACCCTTCTGTCCAGGTGCAATTTACCTCCAATCAATTCCCGTCGAAACCCTCTTCAATTTCGACCAAAAAGCTCCCAAGGTGCTCAACAATGGAGGAAAATGGACCAAGCTTCGCGGATGAAATGATATAAAAACCCTTCTGTCCAGGTGCAATTTACCCTACGCGAACGCGGTCAACACCCCCGCATTTGCAATGAACAAAAATCATTGACTCAGAATTAACCCTACGCGAACGCGGATCTCTGCCCGCAAACGCAAAACTTCAGGACCTTCAACTACGCGAACGCGTCCCTATGGTCGCGATCACAATGAACAAATACTCAGGGCCTTATTTTCCTTATACGCGGACGCGTGAATACACCGCGAACGCGATACTTCGCCTTCCAGAACTACGAACGCGACCCTACGCTACGTGAACGCGAAGACCAAATTTCAGGCCTCTCAAATTTCCTTTACGCGTTCACGACATCACCCACGCGAACGCGAAGGGCAAATCTCTGCAACACCAACAGCTGAAAACCTGCAACCTTTTGAGTCCAAAAATGGTCTGATTGACCACCCGAAATCTCCCCGAGGCCCCCGGGACCTCAAACAAAAGCACCAACACATCTTAAAACATTATTCAAACTTGTTCCAATCTTCAAAACACATCAAACAATGCTAAAACCATTAAATCACATTGGACTCAAGCCTAAGTTTCTTCGAAACGTCCGAAATATGCATTTGATCAAAAACCCGACCAAAACACCTCCAAATGACCTCAAATTTTGCACACACATCCAAAATCACCTAACGGAACTACTGCAACTCTCGGAATTCCATTTCAACCTCCGGATCAAAATCTCACCTACCAACCGGAATTCGCCAAAATAGTAAAACTTCGCCAATTCAAGCCTAATTCTACACCGGACCTCCAAAACCAATTCCGATCGCCCTCCTAAGTCACAAATCATCCCCCGGAACTAACTGAATCACCAGAAATCACAACCGAGCCCTATAACTCATAAGTCAACGTTCGGTTGACTTTTCCAACTTAAGCCTTCCTTAAAGAGGCTAAGTGCCTCATTTCTACCAAAACCAATCTGAATCAACTATAACACACCAAATACTGATAATGAAATGTGAAGAAGCATAAAATAGGGGAAACATAGGGGTAACTCATGAGACGACGGGTCGGGTCGTCACATCCTCCTCAACTTAAACTAACGCTCGTCCTCAAGCGTTCCCAGGGTTGTCCTAGAAGCCAAACAATAGCTAAATAACCTTACCAAGCATATACCCGGGGGTGATCCCACGTCACCCTATCTCATATAGGTCTGATAGCACAACATAGCTTAAATTACCGAATTCAGTCTAGCCCATAAATCATAGAACTACCTTTTCACTTCTAAAATCATCAATACGATCAAAACCTCACACTTATACTCTGAATAGTCCAGAACTATTTGTAATAACCCATACCTGCAACCTCAGGTGCAATCATATGATATACTACATAACCCAAATACTCGAATGATAATTTCTATCCATAGTAGTTGCCTACAACAACCAAATACCGAGAGATAATCCCTTATTAGCTAAAGTCTTATTTCAACACTTCCATATGCTGCCAACGATAAATGGGACACACAGCAAACCATAACCATTTCCCAGGTCAACCACTCATGAAGCCACCTCCCTTTTGACTAATACCACAACAGATTTCCGAGCCGACCTCGATATTATCCTTCTAACAAGCTAAAATCAAATCTGTTTGTATTCATTAATGACGCTAAAGATCACCTCGAATCCAACACACCACTCTGGTGACATGACACCTCAACATAGGCCTAAGACACAACTTGCATAATACGCGCACCAATAAGAAACGGTCTGAACATAAATCATGAAAACTGACTCAAACGGAAGAGCTGTGCCTCAAGCTCATCATTACCATCACCACACAAGGCTGAGACCCCGTCTCACATCATAGAAATAGAACACCTGAATCTACCCCGAAAGGTCATATCTCCACGTGGCCTCGCTACAATGCGCGATCCGATCCAAACACTGTTACATGTGAAACACCTCAAGTCACTATGCCCAAAATCGACAACACCGCACAATTTGATGTCTAAAACCAAAGCAATTCATTACACCCACGGTGGAGCAATAACATACAACACGTAACCCGATAGGCCATAACCAATACTCCATTTACCGAGCAATACTTAATTACTCTTCCAGCTCGACTTTCTCTATGAATCCTCAATAGAACCGCACAACATATGCCCATATCCAACAAATCATAACGCCTCACAGCACAGAAAAAGCAGCTCATAAATCTCCCCAGATCACTAACAAGTTCAATAACGATCAAATCAACTTATCCCTCAACAATTCAACTCGGGACTAACCAAGCTAACTCAAGCCAAATACGTAGCCACATCGGCCTGCCAACAAACTCAATACCAAGAAGCCTGAAGTTGCTCCTTCCACCACTATATCTCTTATCGAAGTCATACTATAAGGTGACCAGCACCAAATAAATACAGAAATCCACAATCTCGCCTGGCGACATGCCCGGCCACAAGAACGCATCCGAAAAAGTCCCTCAATACCGGAACTGAATCAATGGTAGAAAGCTCTGCATTGACATCTGCCACGAAGGCCCAATTACGAAAAGCAATCCTTCCTAGCTGTCCGCTGGTCTTTGGAATACAAACCACCCTGCTAGCACATAATCCGATGCACCTCACCACGCAACCTGTGGCATTTTCCGACATAGCCCATAGCACAATAGTCTAGAATAACCCAACACTGAGACAACCAATCTACACCCCAATATCATATCCGAAATCTAATATACCAAGAAATAAAAGATCCACTCGGGTCTCCAAATCCCAATAGCCGCTAACGGTACCAATATACACAATCCGCAACCACTACACAGTCTGTACCTGAGAACTCCCAGTCTCCAACTCCATATAGCACACGAATCACTATACCTGATCCCAAATTTCGTAGTATGAATACATATTACACCTCGAGTACCCAAATTATTCCATGAATGATATACTAAAATTCCCCTATGCCATCAGACAAACTCAGATATCAACAGTCGATCTAGCAAAAAAGTGTTGCAATACTACCGAAATATCATCAGTCTAAACATATTACCCCTTTCCGAGATAAATACTCTCGTTAAATCACTTCCAATTAGCAGTATCATTTCCTTCGTTATCTGAGGGTACTCTTTACTTAAGAGTTTTATGAACTTCTTTTCAGAATTGAACCATAAATCACCTAGCCAACAACTTCCACTGATCCCAATTGGAGGAAAATCATTACACATTCCACGCTTCGCATACCCATAGAAAATATATTCATCTCCAAACCACGGTAAAACCCAACAAGGACTCTCTCCCCCAATTCCATGTGCACAAGCTAAACTACCAGTACTGAATCCTTCTACCCAAACCAAGCTAAGCAAGCTGCCAAAGCTCAAGAGCATTGCTACAAAATGCCTGTAAGGCTCATTACCTCGAACACATACGAAGAATTAATCATACCCTTGCCATACCAATTCGGTCCACTAACAAGCTACTTTATTTACCTCGGTTTCCTTCTAATTCATTTTCAACTTGATATTCTCTCTTGCTATAGCACCACAGTTCCTCAACCCAGGCTCACTACACGATACCCAAGCACAAGACCACATTGTCTAAGACCCATAAGCCACTGAATACTCTCTCAAATGTTCCCAGAAATACCATATTCCAGAATACTCTAATTGAAGAACTTCCTGCGAATCTAAATTCATTACCATTACTTTCCAGATACCGATACATAGGATCCCATAATCAACATAAAAATACCACAAGTCTTGACCCTTTTCCAATGAAAACACAGTCTCTACCCACATACACAACCTTAAGACACCTGATTGCTACATGTAGAATCTTGAACACATTAAAACCATTCTCGAGAGTCATTCACTATTATTCAAACTGCAAATTACCTGATCCAACGAACAGAGTCACCCGTGCCTTATTGGCACTCTGATAACGCAAAATGAGATCCTCGTCCCAATATAAACAAACATCTTCCTTCTCCATGCACCGAGCATTCTTACCAACAACAACTTGAGACATCCTTTGATCTTGCACATCTACGAGGCACCATATAACCTTTGTCAAAATTTTTATTTTACTCTAGCCATAGCTGGATCACACGCACGCTCCAACTAAAGCCAACATAGCACATGCCCGCACAATTAGCTAATTGATAGCAAACTCCCCAACTTGGCTCGAAGCCATATTTCAAGACACACTCAACAACTCATAACACTTTTACTCTAATGATGCCACAATACCATAGTGAGATTAAACTCAAATCATTTACAAGTTTGTGGAAACACAGTTCATCTAGTACTGTAATCCCCTGCAATTCTCGCATTTATCCCTACATAAGTTGAGTCCACTCTCTTAAGCGACTCGAATTTTCAAATTTCCACACGTACCATTCAGTTACACATGAGATCTCCTAACATACACACAAGGGATCCTACCATTTAAGAACACTCCGCAGGAGATAACCCACCTATTTTGCCTCAACTTAACATTTCTGCATACCTTCCACCATCATACACATTACACATTCATTTAGTTTTCTTGGTTCTGAACTCATTCTGCCACATGTAATGCACTCCGCTCCCCAACTAGGAGACACAAAAAAAATATTCTTCACGGGCCCATAATTCGGGCTACACATCAAATCACAATAGGAATCGAATCACTTAACAGTTCATCTATTATCCAGCAGACTTCTTCATCATTACCAAGTCATATAAATACATCTCGCAGTACTAACATACTCATCACATGGATATCCAACCGCCATTCGGCTAATAGGGACAATACCGAACATATAAGTTCAAATCACCTGCTCACACAGTCAGCACCTCGGTGCTCAAGCCATAGGCAAGGGTCCGGCCTCAAGTCCTCCAGACTGGCCCAACATCGAACTCACAAAGATCACATCTCGTCCCTCGATCGGGGGAACCACAAACCATCAAGGCACATATAATACTAAGCACTCAAGTGCGCACACAAACGTGTGGAATGAATTTCAAAAGTTTCTTTTCAAGCTGAATCAAGGACGCACGATAAGAATTCAAGAATGTGAAGTTTTCCTAAAGGTTCTGCAGCCTCTCGAGGATAAATACAGACGTCTCCGTAATAATCCGCGAGACTCTACTAAATCTGCTCATGACTCGTGAGACTTAGTAACCTAGGCTCTGATACCAACTTGTCACGACCAAAACCACGCTCCGGTCGTGATGGCGCCTCTCGTGAAGACAAGGCCAGCCAGACCATTTCAGAACACCACTTAAAGTAGTTAATCAATTATATAACAGTTCGAATATAAATTAATGATATTAATTAATGTAATTACAACCCAATACAGCCCGACCGGGGTGTCACAAGTCACGAGCATCTATAAGAATGAAATCACCACTCAACAGTCTAGAAATACACCGAGTAATAATAATGAATAACATAAATGGACTGTGGTGCTGCGAACGCTGGCAGTCACCTCATTAAAAACTTTGCAACTCGGCCTCCACGCAGCCAAAACCCCCTACCGAGTGAATAAGTACCTGCAAATGCACGCGAGGTGCAGGGGGTAAAGTGAGTACTCCAACTCAGTGAGTAATAAAGGTAAATAACAACCGAGCAACAAGGAATCACGTAAAGCAACCAACATGCTGTATAGAAGCCAGGTACAATTTTCTTAGAAAAATACTGAAATTTGTGATATCTTTAGAAATGCCTTGGCTCAGTTCAAATCTCTTTTGAAAATTATCTTTTCAATAATTACGAAAACGATTTCAAAACAGTTAGTGCTGATAAGTACGAAAAATCTGCCCCTCGGGCATAAGTACCACAGTATAGAAGGTAAAAGGCAATTAAATATGCAAGATGAGCACATAAAAGTCTGCCCCCCAGGCACATCTCAAAAACAGTACCCGCCCCTCTAGCTCAATAACAATCGCTCAGAATAGTATCAGCCCCTCGGGCTTACTATCACATCACTCAGAACAGTATTAGCCCATCGGGCTCAGTACCACATCACATGGGTACCCACGCTCACTGTAGGTGTGCAGACTCCGGAGGGGCTCCTACAGCCCAAGCGCTATCATAATAAGGCCTGAAAGCCTGTACATATCAATATGAGGCCTGAAAGCCTTCTCACAATACACTAGAGGCCTGAAAGCCTCCTCACAATACACTCGAGGCCTAAAAGCCTCCTCACAATACGCTTGAGGCCTGAAAGCCTCCTCACAATACACTCGAGGCCTGAAAAGCCTCCTCACAATACCCTCGAAGACTGAAAGTCTCCTCACAATACATTTGAAGCCTGAAAGCCTCATCACATCACTTAACATATCCTCACATATGGCCCTCGGTCTCAAACAGTCCAAAAATAATCATAAGCCCCTAGGGCATCACTAAAACAATAATGCTCAGCTCAAACAATGGTTCAATATCAGTTAAAAACTCAAGGCTGAGTAAAAATATAGCTGAGTTCATGAAACAGTGTAATTCAAATGGACTGAATTCAAATAATATTTCAAATAGTGAGGAAAACAGTGATGATAGCTCACAAAGAGTTCAAACAGTCGGCAATAAGCCGCAAGTATGGCAATAGGCCCAAGTCATAGTGAAGAAAATAACAAGTCATAGTGAAATATGCGGTAAAATCAAAAATCGGGACGGACCAAGTCACAATCCGCGCTCTCTATCCGGCGTGCAAGTCACCTCCATATAGCACTATGAGTGCAAATTGGGGTTTCAAACCCTCAGGATATCATTTACAATCATTACTCACCTCGAACCGGTGAAATCTCTAGCTCGCGATGCCTTTTCCCCTCGAATCGACCTCCTCGTGCATCGAATCTGATCAAAACCATAAGGAATACATCACAATAGGCTAATGAATCATAACCTAATCAAAAGAACTCGAAAAATATCAAAAATCACCAAGTTGGCAAAACCCGAGCCCTGGACCCACTTCTCAAAAAATTACAAAATTCACATCACCGGATTCCTCATCTCGCCACGAGTTCATACATATCAAATTTACCAAAATTGGAGCTCAAATCTCAAATTTTCATTTCAAAAGTCAAGCCCTAGTTCTTCCAATTTTACCCAAATTTCCATGGATTTAAAGGTTGATTCTTCAACAAAATGATGTTTCTAGGCCATAGGACTCACCTCCAATCAATTTTCGTCGAAACCCTCTTCAATTTCTACCAAAAAGCTCTCAAGGTGCTCAACAATGGAGGAAAATGGACCAAGATTCGCGGATGAAATGATATAAAAACCCTTCTGTCCAGGTGCAATTTACCCTATGCGAACGCGGTCAACACCCCCACGTTTGCGATGAACAGAAATCATTGACTAGGAATTAACCCTATGCGAACACGGCTCTCAGCCCGCGAACGTGAAACTTCAGGACCTTTAACTACGCGAACGCGTCCCTATGGCCGCGATCGCAATGAACAAATACTCAGGGCCTTATTTTCCTTATACGCGAACACGTGATATACACCGCGAACACGATGCTTCTCCTTCCAGAACTACGCGAACGTGAAGACCAAATTTCATGCCTCTCAAATTTCCTCTACGCGTTTGCGACATCACCCACGTGAATGCGAAGGGCAAATCTCTGCAACACCAACAGCTGAAAACCTGCAACCTTTTGAGTCCAAAAATGGTCCGATTGACCACCCGAAATCTCCTCGAGGCCCCTGGGACCTCAACCAAAAGCACCAACACATTCTAAAACATTATTCAAACTTTTTCCAATCTTCAAAACACATCAAACAACGCTAAAACCATTAAATCACATCGGATTCAAGCCAAAGTTTCTTCAAAACTTCCGAAATACGCATTTGATCAAAAACCCGACCAAAACACCTCCAAATGACAAGAAATTTTGCACACACATCCAAAATCACCTAACGGAACTACTGCAACTCTCTGAATTTCATTCTGACCTCTAGATCAAAATCTCAGCTACCAACTGAAATTTGCCAAAATACTAACTTCGCCAATTCAAGCCTAATTCTACACCGGACCTCCAAAACCAATTCCGATCGCACTCCTAAGTCACAAATCATCCCCCGGAACTAACTGAATCACCAGAAATCACATCCGAGCCCTATAACTCATAAGTCAATGTCCGATTGACTTTTCCAACTTAAGTCTTCCTTAAAGAGGCTAAGTGCCTCATTTCTACCAAAACCAATCCGAATCAACTATAACACATCAAATACTAATAATGAAACGTGAAGAAGCATAAAATAGGGGAAATGGAGGGGTGACTCATGAGATAACGGGTCGAGTCATCACAGCCCGCCTGCTGGTCCCAGGCTAAACGGTCCCGAGCTCGCAGGCTTTTTGGTTGAGACCGGCCTACTCGACCCACTGTGGAATTTTGCACCATTAGAGACCGGTCCGTTTTGCCCGCATTCCTGGGTTGGTCCTGGCCCTTAGTACAACATTAATCAAATGTGGCATCACATCGTCTCTAACTCTTCTTTACTCTCTTGGCTAGATCTCTCTATACCTAAAAGCCATAGGATGGAAGATATGCCACTGACGATGCCACTAGCATCCCTGGATATTGAATCCTGTGCTTCTAGCCTTCTATCCGAAGTATGGACTATTCTCAACCTTCTAGTTTTGAGTATCTCATACGTTGTTCACCTTTACCTTACTTAGCTTAAAGTCTCAAATCACATCTTCTATCTCTTTCATGACCTCCCCTCCACATAGGTATAATTCACATCCACGTCTTGAACTTCTATTATAATACATGCACCTCTTTACATAATCTCGTGAGAGCTTCATACTAACTTCTTATGAGGTTGGGACACTTCTAACAGGATTTACCATAGAGTCATTATAGAATATGGCTACTATACTATCTCTCTTGTACCTCTGATGTTAATAGTGATTCTGTAATGTTCTCAATCATGATGTCTATAAATTTCTTGGTCCAATAAGCAGACTCTTAATTTACTTAGTTGATGTAACTCTTTAGTTTTCTCTTCCTTCTAATTATCCTTTCTCTACCCTTAACCTATGCCTCATCTCATTTACTTATAACTTTACCCTTTCATGTACGTTATGGAAAATCATGATTCAATCCTTTGTCTATGACCTGGACCTAATTCCTTCTTTTAACTTATATCAAAGTCTTATACGGCTGATCATTAATCGAATAATTCCTTTCATTCCATTTCAGCTTTCTTTAACGTAAGCAATTGCTTTCATGGTCTTTTTATCCCTTGTTTCATGCACACGTAGCTTATCTTAGTTCCCATGCATGCCGGAATTTTCATGCAACTCATGTGATTTCAAATTTTACTTTTGACTTTACTTCTTGTTCGTTAGCCACGGTAGGTGCCATTGTTTTATAGCGAGCATACAAAGTTGTAGTGAGACTATTTTTACATGACTAGTTTTTTCCTTCGACTTACCATGTTTAGGTTGAAGACTTCTTCCTTATTTCCTCATTTAGTCTTTCATTATAGTACTTAGGGAAGACCTTCTGACTCTTCTAAAGCTGTGAGCTTGTTACATCGCATACCTCATAGAATTTTTAATGTCCATACTCACCTACAATTTTTCGTAGTTCTTACCTCCATGCCCTTATGGTTGTAGGGTTGCTTCTGAACTGATATTTTAACTGTCTTTCCAGCGGAACTCTCTTTTATTTCCATAACATTCATAAGATAGCTTTAACTACCCTATCTCTTATCTGAATATTTTCTCAAGTATTACAATGACATTACTACGAGGATGAATTCAATATATTGGGTTTTACCATGTTTATCTTGCACGATCTGCTGACTCATCTGTAACCTCCTGTTTAGCCATAACTAGGCTCTTCTTGAATCAACTACCAACTACTCGTTGGCCCATTCGTATATCAATGTTTCGCATAATTTTTCTTTGCTTATTTCCATTCTCTTAACATACCTTTCGCATTGGCTCCTTATTTATCAATAACATCCGGGGCAGGGACCCTTACTTCCTTTCTTTGATGTCATGTTTGTATAATGTTCTGAAATCATAGATATTTGTAGCTTTGAGTAACTACAATCTCATCCCTTTCTCATTTTTATCGCATTCTTATTTTACCATTCCATAATTACTAGAACCACTTAACTCTGACTTAATTCCATTATCACTCTATCTTCCCCCCTTTGGGGGAGTACTAAGAGTTGGAGCTACGATGACCTACCTATAGATATTTCACCTCTTCATCATTGGCTTCCTATCACATTCTCGGTTACCCTTACTCGCCTTGTATTAATCCTTCTGCACCAAAGATAACAAAATTCCTTACCCACAAGGGTGACACTCAGTGTAATTAGAACATACAGTCCCATAAGCTTAACTTTGCTCACATTGCTTGATTTAGGGAAGCCTCTTCCTGAATAACCATTTTTTAAATTTCTCATTAATCTTCTTCTGTGGTCCATTCTATTATCAATGGAATGTAATATGAAGTTCTCATGATGCCGACCATCATCAAATCACTCAGTCCCAAATTTATGTTTAGTTTATTTTTTCACCATTCCATACTGATTTCTATTATTTTAGGGTCTAACTTTTTCTCCTGGTAATCACGTTAGCGTCGCAACCTTATTTCTTGAAATGAGGATATGACTTTAGGGTATATACTCCTTTGTTCTCCCAAGGCCAGTCACCTCTCGTCTTTTCCTTCACTTGACTATAGACTCTGTAATACTGTCATCTTTTTGATCAACCGTTGTCATCCATGTATCACATTTTACTCATAATACTTCATTAACTATCTTCTTATTTCCCTACTAACATTTCTATCTATAACTTTATTCTAAAAACTTTAACAAGACATTATTTTGCTTTTTGCTCCCCTTGCTCCATCCACTGGCTCTTCTGATTGCTTAACATTCTCACTCTACTAAGGACGGGAGCCATACTTAGGTAATAGTTATCCCTTCAAGTCTTCTAGTGCCTATCTTTGTAGTACTCATATCTAGTTGTACTATTTTAGAGTGCACCATCTAGATGTCTCACAAGGAGATTTATTAGCACTTTTGCAATATCCTTCAGAAATGTCAACTAACAGAAGCAATCGATTCATCAATTGCGGTTACCCTAACCCCGACCGGATCTTTGTCACGACCCGGATTTCCCACCCTCGGGAGTCGTGATGGCACCTACTGGTGGAAGTTAGGCAAGCTAAGAACCTTTGCAAACATTAACCTATCTTATTTTATACATGAATAAACAATTAAATTATCATTGAATAAGCAGTTAAAAGACAACGAAAAGTAAAATTTAGCGGAAGTCTGAACTAAATATAGAAATAGCGTCTAAAAAGCCAATACTAGTCTCTACCCAGCACCTAGTGTCACAACAATACACGGACTATCTAGGATTACTACAAATAAGAGTTTGAAATAAAGGACATAGTCTACCTCGAATACAAGTGTCAATAGAACATGAAAACTGAAAGAAGAGACGTCGGGCCTACGGATGCCAGCAAGGCTACCTCAGATTCTCCTGGACTGAAGGTCGGCTCCCTGACTACTACTGTGCACCGTGAGCTGCTCCAATACCTAGATCTATGCAAAAGAGCACAGAGTATAGCATCAGCACAACCGACCCCATATGTTGGTAAGTGCCTACCCAAACCCTGCGAAGTAGTGACGAGGCTAGACCGAATTACCACATAAACCTATGCAGTTATATATACATATACAGCGCAATCGAGATACAGAGACAAGTAATCAACATGGGAGGGGGAGAATGTTATGGGGAAATAACAATTTCAAGTAAAAGTCATCCAGTAACGAAGGAAACAACACAACTCAAACATTAATAAAGAAACAGAAAAGCAACAAGTGCACGACATCACCCTTCGTGCTTTTACTCTCATCCTCACCAAGCAATGATATAATAAAATATGCACGGCTTCACTCTTCGTAGCTAATGCTGGTCTAGGCCAGTTCTTGACTACCTCAATCTTCTTTGGGTCTACCTGAATACCATCTACTGATACATCATGACCCAGAAATACAATTGAACCCAAACAGAATTCACACTTCGAGAACTTAGCATATAAATGACTATCCTTCAGAGTCTGAAGAACCACTCTAAGGTGCTACTCGTGCTCCTCCTAGTTGCGGGAGTATATCAATTTATCATCAATGAAAACTATCATGAATGAGTCCAAATAAGGCCTGCACACTCGATTCATCTAGTCCATGAAAGCTGTTGGGGCATTTGTCAACACGAATGACATAACCAAGAACTCATAGTTCCCCTACCGAGTGTGGAAAGGCTTTTTAGGGACATCGGATGCCTTAATCCTCAACTGATAGTAGCCAGATCGCAAGTCAATCTTGGAAAATACCCTGGAACCCTGAAGCTGGTCAAAAAAATCATCAATCCTCTGTAGCGGATACTTATTCTTGATCGTTACCTTGTTCAATTGCCGGTAATCAATACACATTCTCATGACCCATCCTACTTCTTGACAAATAACACCGATACACCCCAAGGTGAGACTCTGGGTCTAATAAAACCCTTCTCAAGCAAATCCTGCAATTTTTCCTTTAACTCTTTCAACTTCTTGAGGGCCATACGATATGGTGGGATAGAAATGGGCTGAGTGCCCGGAACCAGATCAATGCAGAAGTCAATATCCCTATCAGGTGGTATACCCGACAGGTCTAAAGGAAAAACATCAGGGAACTCACAAACAACGGGCACATAATCAATAGAGGGAACCTCAGCACTGGAATCTGGAACATAGGCTAAATAGGCCAAACACTCCTTCTCGACCATACTATATAACAGTGTAGGTAGAATGACCAGAAGTCCCCCTCCACTCTAAATGAGGCATACCCGGTAAAGCTAAGGTCACAGTATTAGCATGACAGTCAAAGATAGCGTGATAGGGTGATAAACAGTCCATCCCAAATATATTATCAAAGTCATCCATGTCTAAAAGCAACAAACCTACACGAGTCTCCAGACCCCAATCACCACAAGACAAGAACAATGGACTCGATCGACCATGATAGAATCACCTACCACATAGACACATAAATAGGAATACCCAATGCATCACTAGGTATGACCCAATACGAGACAAAATAGGATGACACATATGAATACGTAGACCTCGGATCAAACAACACTAAAGCATCTCTATCACAAACCAGAACCATACATGTAATAACCACATCTGAAGCCTCTACCTTGGGCCTAGCCTGAAGAGCATAACATCGGGGCTGGGCCCTACCATTCTGATCTACCTCTCTGGGACGGCCTACTGCTGGCTGGCCTCCACCTCTAGCTATCTGAGATCCACCTCTATGACCTCTACCTCCACCTTTGGCACCTCTACTCCCACCTCTAGCAGGCTGGGCAGGCTATGGAACACCTGGTGCCTGAACCATGGCACGAGAACCCTAGTGCTAAGAACTGCTCGGTGCTCGAGGGCAAAATCTGGCAATATAACCCGTGTCACCACAAGTGTAACAAGTCCTCGACTACTGAGTCTGCTAGCCCTTTCAACTTGAATAGCCACTACGGAAACTCTAAAGTGGCGGTGCATTGATAGGAGTGGGCGGTGCACTAAATGGCTGCTGATCAGAATAGTGAGGGTGAGAACCATAGCCACCTGAGGCACCGTGAGAAACCTGGAGGGCTGACGGGAAAGGCCTAGAAGGCTGACCCCTATCATACGAATCCCTACCTCTAGACGAGGCACACTGAATCGGCCTGAATGACGGGGTCTCTTGTCTGCTCTATGACCACCGCCCTATGACAATATCATCTCAATCCTCCGGGCCACATTAGCCGCCTCCTGAAAGGATATCTCGCTCCCAGACTCTCTAGCCATCCAGAGACGAATAGGCTGAATGATTCCATCGATAAATTGTCTCACCCTCTCCCTCTCAGTGGGAAGTATAACAATAGCATGGAGGGCCAACTCAATAACCCGGCCTCGTACTGGGTAACTGTCAAGAATCACCGATGGAGACGCTCGAACTGCCTCCGATAGGCCTCTCGCTATGTAATAGGGAGAAACTTCTCTAAAATTAGATACGTGAACTGCTCCCAGGTCAAGGCTGGAGATCCTGCTGATCTAGATAAACAATAATCCCTCCACCAAGTCTTGGCGGATCTAGACAACCGAAATGTAGCAAAATCAACCCCACTGGTCTCAACAATACCCATGTTCCGAAGAACCTCGTGGAAGCTGTCCAAATAATCCTGAGGATACTCAGTAGATGTACTGCTAAAGGTAGTAGTGAAGAGCTTAGTGAACCTATCCAATCTCCATAAAGCATCGGCACACATAGCTGCCGCATCACCGACCTGGGCTACCACACCCGGATGAGCTGCTCCAACTGGCTGGTCTACTGGAGTCTAAATCAAGGGAGCTACCTGCTCCTAAGTACAAGTAGCAAGAGCCTAGGCCCCTCCTCCAGCCTGAGTGATGGATGGTGCTACAGAAAGCAAACCTGCTCGGGTAACACTCTCCATGAGACCCGCCAATCGGACCAGAGCGTCCTGAAGAACTGGGGTAGCAATAAACCCCTTTGGGACCTGAGCTGTGCCCACCAGAACTGCTGGGGCTAGGGCCAGAACCTCCTTGTCAAAGTCAACCCGAGGCTCCGCCACTAGTGCTGCTGGTCGAGGTTGAGCTCTGCCCCTACCTCGGCCTCTAGCACAGCCTTGGCCTCACCCTCTGCCCCTAGTAGGAGATGCCTGGGGCTCGGGCTGTTGATTTGAAGATGAGGAAGCATGTGTTCTCGCAATCTGCGAAAGAATAGAGCAGAAATTCAATTAGCATTGAGAAACCAAACCACACGATAAGAAAGAACAAATGTGAAACTTTTCCTAACTATATAGCCTCTGTGGATAAATACAGTTGTTTCCGTGCTGATCCCTCAGACTCTACTAAGCTTGTTCGTGAGTTATGAGACCTATGTAACCTAGAGCTCTGAAACCAACTTGTCACGACCCAGATTTCCCACCCTCGGGAATCGTGATGGCTCCTACTCGTGGAAGCTAGGCAAGCAATGAACCTTTGCAAACATTAACCTATCTCACTTTATACATGATTAAACAATTAAATTATCAATGAATAAGCAGTTAAAAGACAACAAAAAGTAAAATTTAGCAGAAGTCTGAACTAAATAAAGAAACAGCATCTAGAAAGCCAATACAAGTCTCTACCCAGCATCTGGTGTTACAACAATACACGGACTATCTAGGATTACTACAAATAAGAGTTTGAAATAAAGAACATAGTCTGTCTCGAATACAAATGTCAACAAAACATGAAAACAGAAAGAAGAAATGTCAGGACTACGGATGCCAGCAAGGCTACCTCGGAGTCTCGTGGACTAAAGGACGGCTCCCAGACAACTGCTGTGCACCGTAAGCTGCTCCGACACTTGGATCTATGCAAAACAGCACAGAGTGTAGCATCAACACAAATGCCCCATGTGTTGGTAAGTGCCTAGCCTAACCCCGACGAAGTAGTGACGGGGCTAGACTGGACTACCATATAAACCTGTGCAGTTATATATACATATACTGCAGAATCGAGATACAGAGACAAGTAATCAACATGGGAGGGGGATCAAGTTATGGGGAAATAACAATTTCAAGTAAAAGTTGTCCCGTAACGAAGGAAACAACACAACTCAGACATTAATAAAGAAACAAAAAATCAACAAGCACACGGCATCACCCTTCGTGCTTTTACTCTCATCCTCACCAAGCAATGATATAATAAAATGTGCACGACATCACCCTTCGTGCTTTTACTCTCTTTCCTCACATATAATCAATAGAATCGGCATGGAATGGTACATCATGTGGCACGACATCACCCTTCATGCTTTACTCTCTTTCCTCACAATAAGCAAACAATGCACGGCATCACCCTTTGTGCTATACACTCTTTCCTCAATATAAACAAACAATGCACGGCATCACCCTTCGTGCTTTAACACTCGTCCTCACCCAAACAACAATCACAAATAAGGGGCAAGGGAATAAACAAAATAATAATAGAATTCCTAGAAAGGGAAAACAATTAAGCAATTAAATCTCGGCAAGGAAAAAATAACCAATAAGCAACAATATCCCAGCAAGGGAGCAATTTAAATACTCTTTCTCTTCCTTTCATTTTTATTCCATATCTCACTTTACCACTTGAGCCAATGCTCCAAAGTGTTCAACCATTGCATATACATTTAAATTGTAATATAACTTGAGCCAATGCTCCTCATTATTCATAGGTCACAATTTCCTTTCGTAAGCTTTTCACAACAAATAGGAATCATCACCAAGGCAAGAGAAATACAACGAAATCATGAAATTCACTATTTAAAGACTCACGGTCATGCTAGATACCAACATATAGATACTCGTCACCATTTCTATACATCGTACTCGACAATTACCACATAGCAAATAGGACTCAACTATTAATCCCTCAAGCTAAGGTTAGACCAAACACTTACCTCAATATCTTGAATACAACTCAAGCCTCAATTATATCTTTACCCCGCGATTCCACCTCCAATTCGCTCGTATCTAATCACAAATTATTTAATTACATTAATAAACACTAAATGAATCAACCCCAATGCATAAAAATGAGTTTTCTAAAGTTTTACCCAAAAAGTCAAAAATTGCCCTTGGGCTAAAGTGGTCAAATCCCGAGGTTCGAACAAAAACTCGATTACCCATTCCCCCACGAACTCAAATATATAATTTGCTTTGAAATCGGACCTCAAATTGAGGTCCAAATCCCCAATTTTTGAAAAACCTAGGTTCTACCCAAAACACCCAATTTCCCCAATGAAAATCTTTGATTTTAGGTTGAAATCATGTTAATAGATGTAAATGATTGAAAGAAGCAAGTAAAAACTAACTTACAATTGATTTGGAAGAAGGTTTGTTCTTGAAAAATTGCCCAAAGGAGTTGTGTTTTGAAAATAGTGTGAAAATGACTTAAAAATCGATCAAGTATAGAAAATTTCATGTCTCTGATATAGGAATTGCGAACAAGGATTCACAATTGCAAACTCCGACCCTCAGATATAGGAATTGCGAAGTCAAGTTCGCATTTGCAAACACTGAACAAAAGGAGGGACTTCATATCTGTGACCGAAAATGTCGCATTTGCGACAGAACCAGTTTCGCATTTGCAAACCATATGGTCGCGTTTGCGGTCCCTAGCCATCAGGGGCACCTTCACATTTGTGATGGAGGTTCAGGTCTGGGCTACCTCACATTTGCGAGAAGACCTTCGCATTTTCGAGCCATGCGAAACCTGCAGGTCAGTTATACCAGCAAACTTTCAAGTTCTAAAATGCAACCTGTGGCCTATCCAAGACTCACCCGAGCCCTCGGGGCTTCAAACCAAATATGCACACAACCTCAGAAACATCCTACGGACTTATTCACGCGATCAAATAGCCAAAATAACATCATAAACATCGAATTAAACCCAAAATCCAAGAATTCTTTCAAACTTCATAAAATATCAAATTTTCCAAGTTAAGTCCAAAACACGTCAAACGACATCCGTTTTAAACCAAATTTCATGGAAATGACTTAAAGTACATATAAGACCTGTATCGGGCACAGAAACCAAAATACGGGCCCGATACCAACACGTTCTAATCAAATATTATTTCAATTTTCCTTAACAATTTCAGAAAAATAGTTTCTTTTAAAAATTCATTTCTCTGGCTCGGGACCTCCAAATTCGATTCCGATCATACGCCCGAGTCCCATATTTTCCTATAGACCCTCCGGGACTGTTAAATCATGGGTCTGGTCCGTTTACCAAAAATGATGACCAAAGCAAATTTATTCATTTTAACATCAAATTTTAGCATTTTTCATAGAATTTCATATTTAAGCTTTTCGGCTACGCTCCTGGACTGCGCACACAAATTGAGGCAACTCTAAATAAGGTTTTCAAGGCCTCAAAAGCACAGAATTCATGTAAAATAGGTGATTACCCCTTTGGGTGGTCACATCTTGATATCCCATCCTTCTCTTAACTACACATGTTAGCCCTCATGGGGCATAACTGAAATGGGTAAGACCAATTGTACATACCTCTGTTACTGTTGAAGATAACTCAAATGACATGTATTCCTCTACCTGAGTTGTAAATAATGTTAACCTTCATTTACTAGGCGCCTTGTACCCTTCTTCATCTTGCCTCTTTTGCTTGTTAAAACTTGTATTTATCTTATGAATCTATCATTGTCTTTCCCCATAAAGGTGGATAGATATTCTTGCCTTAAGGTTCCTTATCAAGAGGCTTATACATCTTAGTACACACATGATCTATTAAAACCTTACATTTACTAATCATAAGCATCATCAAAAATCGAGCTCCTCTGACTCAACTCCTCTACAACTATATCTCTTACCAACCATCTTTCCGGATGTAGGCACTGTCATATTATGAATAAGATGGAGGTTAGGAAATTGAGTTCTAACAACTGAGCTCTACCACACGATCTAGAGTAACAAGAAAGAGTGACAGTCCTAAATGCCCTGTAGCCTCATGCTTATAAGTGTGGTGCATGACACACCCATAAACAAGACTCTACTAGACACGGCCTGTAGATATCCCTAGGTAAGAACTGCTCTGATACCACTTTTGCCACGACCCAAACCGATCGGCCGCAACGAGCACCCAGTACCTTATTCAACTGAGTACCAACACAATGTATCTTTTTGTATCATACGATTATAGATAACTTAGCTAGAGAGGCTGCCGTGAAATAGGTAGAATCTAACATGCTATACCAACTTATACATAAGACATATGAGCCTCTACGACCAAAATAACCATGCATACACTGAACATAGGCCGACAAGGCCATATAATCTTTTACGTACATAACATTTCTCTACAAGCCTCTAAGGATACGTAATTGTCATAAAGGACGGGATAGAGCCCGCTATACCAAATAATACACGTCCAAATCATACTGACCAAACAAACAACTCCAAAGCAAATGTAGTGCTCCAATATTTTCCACTAAGCTGATCGCCTACTTGGAGGACTCTCGACCTATCTTTCAGGACCTGCGGGCATGTAACGCAGCATCCCCAGGCAAAAGGGACATCATTACAAATAATGTACCGAGTATGTTAGGAATTAAAATCAATAAACAATAGACACGAGAGAAACATGGAGTAAAAGACTCAATATGTATACCTAAATAGCTCTGTGAATCATTTAATATTATAATGTCATGCATATGCGTATAAATATCATACCATGCATGGGTAAATGCGTTCATAACATCATCTAGCCTCTAAGGGCATCCCATCATTATTGATACCCAATTTTTCCCTATATATATTTTATATACAGAGTAACTTAAAAATAGCAATGTATGCATATATAAGTATATCCAAGTGTTTCGTTATTTTTTTCTTAATTTTAAAGATTTTTAAATCAATTTATTCCCCTATTATATACATAAAAAATCCAATGATTATTTCTAAATTATCATTTTTGTGATTCACTTATGTTTATGCTAAGATATAGCTAAGAGAATTTTTTTGAATATTTTTCACAAAATTATTTATTATTTTTAAGGCTAAAATTATATAATTGCAATATTAGCTTCTTTTAGGATTAATTATGTTTACATTTACAAAAAATTAACTCTAGTATTTTTGGATAGTTAATTATATGTTATAAATCATTTTAGTACCTTTTTTTAGCAAATATTCCACTAGGCAGGCTGCCTAGTGGCTAATATATCAATAAAATCCCAAACAAGGGTCCAAAACTTACAAAGAGTCTAAAGTACCATAAAAATGAATGAAGCTACTATCTACTATTAATGAAAGATAAAAATCTACTAAGCTAGCTATTACATCATGTATTGCAGCATAAGTCCATCTCCTGCCTGTGTATGTGAATCCAAATGGCAATGGAAAATACCAAGTAGCACCTATAAATCTCTCACCAGGCGCCAAAGTATGCATTCCAAAGACCAAATTGAATTCCAAATGAATACACCAACAGAGTGAACTCATCAAAGCTATAAAGATCCAATCAACACAATGTAGAACTATTAGTTGATGCCTCCTTATCACAATTACCTTATCTACTGCAATATCTTCTCCAGAATGAGTGTGTAACCACACTAATACCACTGAAAAAAGACACCACAGCACACAAAATATGATAGACCAAATCTGAGGCAAAAGATGCAGAAATCTTGTACTTGGATAGCATTGAATTGCTGCAGCTTCCTTCTTATGTACTGAAATCCCAATTGCTACTCTTGGGATCCAGAATATCCTCATTGACAACCATAGCACAAAGCAAAACCTGCACGATGCTAATAGTAGAATAATCATATAATTGGCTGTGCAAAGCACAGACCTACTGTACACATACCTATTCTGCAGATCAACATAAAATAATGTAGGTTCCTGTATATGTAATGGACCATTAGGGACAAATCTAGGCTTCCAAGAATGATGCAGAACGAGCTTCCACATCCTTAAATAATACAAAACTTCGATAAAAAGAAAAAACAATGTAGCTGCGTCAAGCACAGCCTTACTATTCATCAGAAATTCACTTCTGCACCTAATTAAAAGAACTTCTCCCTTCCTTTGTATTTCTCCACCATATATCCATAGATTGTCCTCAGATTAAGTATGATAACATACTAATACCACTGGGTAACACCCTGTGATTATACCGTAGAGAACAAAAACCAACAAACTTATAATCAAAACTTGGCTTCCATTTGAGAGTATACAGTATAGAGACCTAATACTTGACATTAGAGAACTATCTACCATAACCTGTAAAGAAAGCATTCTGAACACTGCTAAATAACCCCCAGACTGAGCATGAAACCATGCTAATACCACTGAGAAACTATTCAACATAATCTAGAAATACTTAAGAATGGGTTTAGGTAGAAATACTAGATCGGTACTCATTAGTCTGGTGCTTTCCTTTTAGCTATCCTAACTCCAAGATTAGGAACTTGAGCTTTGTCCATATTGATTAGTGCCTTTCCTTCAGATGGTAACTCATGGAATGATTGAATTATGATTGTACCTGCAAAACAAAAAAACAAGGTTAGCTAAAAAATCTGCCATTTTGTTGCCCTCCCTAAGAACATGTTGGAACAACACATTATATGACTTCTTGATGTAAGGCCCCGTAAAATTTTGTGCTTAAAACCTAGTAGCTCATAGTGTCAAGGTCCGAATATTGTGTTAGGAATGTGTAGAATAAGCTTGCCGCGGTTCGGACCTTTTGTAGTGATCTAAGCTTTAAAAATCAAAAGAATCAATTTTCCAGAAATTGTCATTTCTGCGGTCCAGAATGCGGTCGCAGATCAACTATGCTGACCGCATTCCTACCACAGAGTGTAACAGAAGATTTGTCAAAAATTAAAGTTAAAATGCGGTCCAATATGCGGTCGCATAATCAAAATGCGGACCGCATGATCATCGCATAAATTCCTCAGGGATTTTGGGGGGTCAATTATGCGGCGTATTATGCGACCGCAGAACATGAATGCGGACTGCATTCTTGCCGCAGACTGTGTCAGAACATTTAGTTTTTGGGAGCAATTCTGCGGTCCAATATGCAGACCGCATGTTTACTCTACGATCGCAGATTTGACCGTATAATTGACGCGGGGCTCCAATTTTCTAATTTTATAACCCGACCCCATTTTTTTGATATAACGCCCTAACCCCTCCTTTTTACACATTTTCTGAACAAAATAAGAGAAAGGAAAAAGAGATTCTTGAGAGAAAAACCTATCTTCTTCAAAGATTGTTCTTCTAATGGCTTGGTTCGGAAAATTTTAAAGCAAGTGTCTTCATCTCCATTTCTAAAGGTAAAAATCCCTAACCCCTTTTTCCTTGATTTTTAGATTTTAATAGAAAGGGGGATTTTTATGCATTAATTCTTGAAAATGGAAGTCAAAACACTCATGCATGTTCTTTATACCTAAAATTTAGTGAGATGAAAATGGGTAGAAGTAAGGGGCGGTGCTCGATAACCCAAATAAGCTCGGATAGAAATTGTGAATTTCAATTCTAAGATATATGTGTAACTTGTGACCTAGATTGACGCTGCTAGATTGTTGGGTAAATTGGATGCAGAAGATAAAAGAAAAGGGGAATTCGACTCCAGGTATGTATGGCTAACTTTGATCTTTGTGAAATCGCCCTGTTTTGGTGGACGAATAAATGGTATGTGATAGCTATGTGAATTGTTTGTGAAACTCTTGTGATTGGTTTGTTGGGTGTTGATTGGTTTGGTTAAATGTTATGTGGTAAGAGTTGGGAAACGATTGATAAAAAGGGAAATCGTGAATGATGAAATTGGAACAACGGTGGTAATAACACATTGGCTCCTGGTGGGTAATTATTGTAACAACTTGAATTGCTTATGAATTGTGGAATATAGTGGAATTGGTACTATTGGCTATGGAAACACTTGTGAATTGTGGAATTCGACGGAAAATAGTATTGATGGTTATGGGAACACTTGTGAATAATTGTTGTTACTCCTTAAGGAAATGTTGTTGTGATATTTGTAAATTGCTTATTGTCGTCATTGTGATTTTTGTGAATTGTGCTTTGTTGTTGTTGTGATTGTTGTGAATTCAAACTGTACGGTGGGATCGGGTTGCGCGTCGCAACACAAATTGATATATTATGGGTTGGGGTGATAAGGGTGGCCGAGGTAATAAGGGTGGAAAGCGATCGTAATCGCCATTGAAATCGATATGTGTACCAATTGTGAAATCATTGATGAGGCA
>MU674699.1:138895-158797 GCA_026770625.1 Nicotiana glauca
CGCCGGTCATGTCCCTCGATTTGGGGCGTGACACTTGATCTCCTTAATCCTCCTCACTTCTGCCCCTATACACCATGGTGTCTCTCACTCATCATCAATTATCTTCCTCATTACCAATGAGTCTGTCTCCATGATCAAAGGGTGAAGCTGCTTCTCCACATTATACACTAAGCCTTCTACAATTGCTTTTGCCTCTGCTACAATGTTTGTTGCCTCTCCAATCTCCCTTGCTTTTGCAAACACCAAATCCCCCCTACGATCTCTAACACAGAATCCATAAGAGCTAGTACCCGGATTTCCTTTTGATGCTCTATCAGTATTGCACTTGAACCATCATTCATATGAAAATTTCCATGTGACTCTCCTAGTAACCACCACTAGTTTATAACTCTCAAAGAAGCTGATCATATCTAGCCACAATAATGGAATCCCAGGAAGCTAGGGATATCTAACCTTTGCTAGAAAATACAATGTCTTGTTTATTTCATGAATAACCCTGCTACAAGAGACTATCCCTCCATATTTGATTGTATTCCTCCTCTTCCAAAGTTCCCAAAGGATAATTGCAGGAGCTGCCTGAAATAATGGTCTAAGCTTTGGACAGCACTTTACATTCCACCATTCCCTTACCACTTGATGAACCTGTAACATATTAATTACCAAGCCTGTTGCCTGAGTAAATGTCTTCCAGACCTTATTTGTAGTAGAACTTGTTAAAAATAGATGCTGGAATGAATCTTCCTGTGAAGGCAAGCAACACCAGCACTTAGAGACCACCGTGTATCCTCTTCTTCTCCACAGATCATCTGTAGGGACCTTTCTTTTCCAAACTCTCCACAAGAAAAAAGAGATTTTGAAAGGTAAACCTTTAGTCCACAGCTTTGCAAATTCATGATTCCTTGCTCCCTATGTCAAAGTATTCTCCATGCACTACTTACAGTAAACTTACCTGATGGTGTAGGCATCCATGTAGGAGTATCTCAAAATGCATCTGCATTAGCAAAATAGACTTCCTCTCTAATGAGATCAGCAATGTCTTGTAGAAATGTTTGATCCAATATTGTGTAATCCCATTGATCCCCATTCCTCAACTCAGCTACTTCCTGCAAATCTTTATTTATATGAAATTCTGGAGGCAACACATGATATAGTGATCCCAATCCTATCCAATTCTCATTCCACACATTGGTAGAACCCCTATTCATTTCCCACAAAATCTCATGTTCCACCTCCTCTCTTGCCTCTAACATTTTCCTCCATACATGTGATTTTTTCCTAAATTGAACCATTGTAGTTAATTCTCTCTTGCAGTACTTGTTCCACATGAAGTTAAACCTTAAAGTTTTAGATGTTTTGAATCTCCACCATAATTTAGCAAATAAGGCCTTTGATACATCAAACAAAGATCTGAGCCCTACCCCTGCCTCCTCCTTAGGAAGACATAAGTTCTGCCACTTTGTATAATGCCTATTCCTCCCCTCTTCCTTATTTCTCCAAAAAAATCTTGCAGATGTTTTATGGAGATGTTCAATCACATTATTTGGTAGATCAAGCACTGAAAGTATGTGTGTTGGAATACTTTGCAGTACACTTGAGATCAATATGGCCTTACCTCCATATGAAAGTAATTTCCCTTTCCATGAGTGCAACTTTGCTTTCACCTTCTGAATCAAGTCATTATAATAATCCTTTCTCCTTCTTGTGTAAAAAATTGGACAGCCAAGCTAGGTAAATGGGAAACTACCCTTAGCAAATCTAGTAATAGTAGCTACTGCATGTTCCAACTCTCCAGAAACATTTGAATGCATATAGTAAGAACTCTTTGCCTTGTTGATCATCTGCCCAGAGGTGCTCTCATACAATGCCAAAACATCAACTATTTTCTGAAGAGAATAAGGATCAGCAGAAGCAAAGATAATAGCATCATTCTGCATAAGCTAAGTGGTTCAAAGGATCAGACCACTTTGGCATGCCAAAACCTCTAAAGTGCCTATCTTCAAACAACTTGTTCAAGGATCTTGATAGCACTTCTGCTAAAAGAATAAACGAGGCTGGTGAGAGAGGGCCTCCTTGCTTCACACCCCTTGTTGAATGAAAGAATCCAGAAGCCTGTCCATTTACCATAACTAAATACCAATTGTTAGAAATAAGGTTCCACACCATGTTTATGGAACATTCTACAAACTACATCCTTCTCAAGACATGCATCAAATATTTCCAAGACACCCTATCATATGCCTTGGCCATATCTAGCTTGATCAAAACATTAGTTGGCTTACTTCTTAGTCTTATATCAGTAATAATCTCCTGAATCAACAGAATATTCTCAAAGATACTCCTCCCTTTGACAAAACCAGACTTGTTTAAGGAGATCAGTGACGGCAAAATCTTTTCAAGTCTATCATGAACCACCCTTGAGAACACTTTGTTAACAAACTTACTCAAGCTAATGGATCTAAAGTCTGAAAATGTTTGAACTTGTGGTTTCTTAGATAGTAGTATAAGGTTAGTGTATTATTTATTTAGGCAAAGGACTAACCTCAAAGAACAACAATAACATAGAATGAATATCTTGCCCCACAATATCCCAACAAGCTTGAAAAAACAAACCTGAGAAACCATCTGGGCCACTTGCACTTTCACTGCTCAATTCAAAAACAGCAGCCTTGACCTCTTCTATACTAGGCAGTCTACACAGTTCAAGATTCTGCTCCCTTGTCACCATTGCAGGTACATTTTGCAATAACTCAAGCTTGTAGGATCCCCCTCTTTAGTGAATTATTTCTGAAAGAACTCCACAGCAGCCTTAGATAACTTGTCATGATTCTCCATCCATGAGCCATCACTATTTTGGATCCTTTTCAGTTTTAACTTTTGCCTCTTTCCATTAACACAATTATGAAAGAACATTGTGTTTCTACCTCCTTCTTCAAACCAAGTCATACCTGCCTTTTGTTTCCAGTATTGTTCCTCAATGTTCAAGTATTTCTTCAACTCAGCTTGAGCTTGTTGAAGTACTATACTATTCTCAATTGAGGGATCTTCCTCAAACAACATCTCCTTGATCCTCACTACATCCTCCCAGATAGCTAGCTGCTTGAAAATGTTCCCATAGGTTAGTTTACTCCATTTTGAAAGAGCAATCTTAACCCTTTTCAACTTTTGCTTGAACATCAAGAAAGGGTCTCCTATGAAATCAGCCATCCAATTCTGCCTCACCACATACATAAAAGTTTCATGTATTGCCCAGAAATTCAAGAACTTGAATGGTTTAACAAACTTCATAGCTTCCTCTCCACAACTTATCAACAAGGGAGCATGATCAGATCCTGTTCTAATAAGGTGTTCCACCTCTATTGTAGGAAATAAGTTTTGGAAAGGCATATTGACTAGAATTCTATCAAGTCTTTTAAAGATGCACTCCTCATTTGGCCTCCCATTCCACCAAGTGAAAGGGCTGCCCTTATAGCCAAGATCAAACAAGCCACATGAGTTGACACAGAAGGCAAAATCTTCATACTCTGGGGGATACGCAGGTAAACCACCTATCTTCTCATCCTCTCCCAAAACAACATTAAAATCCCCACCAACAAGCCATGGCAATTCTATGTCACTAGCCAAATAATAAAGATTGTCCCATAGTTCTAACCTTTCTAATGCACAAAACTTAGCATAGACAAAAGTCATCATAATATACTTACCCAACTCCTGATGATGCACTCTAATTGTCATTTTTTGCTCAGTGTCAATCAACAAGTCCCATTCAACCACAACATCCAAAAACAACCAAATCTTCCCATTCACATTAGAAATTTCTGCCTCCATTCCTAGCCTTCTTCTATATTTGTCAATAAACTTATTCTTCTATTTAGGCTCTGTTAGTGCTACAATGAAAAATCCATGTTCTTTATGTATATTAATCACTCTCTGAAAGGCCTATTGTGTTTTAACAGACCTTATATTCCAAATAAATGTCTTAATCATCATCTTGAAGCTCTAGAAGCTGCCTTTTTAGGCTGTATTCTTGTAGGTTGCAATGATTCTTTAGGTTGATTCTTCTTTCCTTTCTTCCTACTTCTAGTAGCTGCAATAGGAGATACATCCCATTCCCTCATCACACCCTTGAGATTTTCAGTTGTAGACTCATCATCACCTTCCTCCTCAAATTGATTTTGTTGCTCCACCAAAGAATTATGAATATCTAATGGCAACTCCAGATGAGTTATAATGTCATGTAGCACCTGATTAGGAGATTTCAGTGGAACATTAATCTTAATTTGTAAAGGAGAATCAGTCTCAGATGAGCAAGCCATTGGCAAAGCTTCACTCTCCCTTTCAACTATGGCTTGTTCACCAGGCTCATAAGGTGTTAATGCTGCTCCTAACTGCTGTGAATCAGTAATCATATCCCCTAGCTTCTCCTGCATGATTTTAAACTGAAGTTCATAAACAGAACTTAGGTTAGGGTTTACTGTAGCAAAACTGGCAGAAATTGCCTAGGTTACTGAATCATTAAGATCACCCCCCCACCCCTCCCTTGGTCTATTTGATGATCTGAACACTCTATATCCTTCCGAAAATCAATAGGAACTCCTTCATCATTCCCTTTCTCCACAGCATCAACAGGAACCCCATCAACATAAGCCAAAATCTCCCCAATTTTTCCAGAAGTTACTGTTCCATTGGCTTTCTCAATGCTCAATGGTGCAGCAATTGATCCATCTTGATTTCCAGCTACCTTTGATGCTCCTGAACCTCCTCCAATAGATTTTTCTGGTTGCAAATCAAACTACAGTAAACCCTAGTTTTTGGACTGCTAGGGTTTACTGTAGCAGCTACAGTATTTCCTATTTTTTGCATTTGATTGTTGAGCTCCTCCTCTTTGTCTACCCTTGCCTTTGCTAATCCCTGTTGTTCATCCATAACCTCAACTTCATCACTCCATAGAGGTTTTGCAGAGTGATTAGTGGTCACTCTCCTGTGATCCTCCTTGTTGGTACCAAATCTCCTGTGAACCCATTCAATAGTCGACTCCTTATTGACCCTCTCCTCCAAATTTTGTTCCACATCTTGATCACCTGAAGACTGAATCCTACTAGGAGTAGGATTACCAGATTTCTCCAACACTTTTTCAACTACCTCCTTCTTCACACGTTCTAACTCCACTTGAGACCCTTCTCCTAAAGGAATAGAATTTCCAATCCCTCCTTTCCTAGTAGGATTGGGATTAGGAGGTAACTTTCCATTCTTGCCTTCACTTCCCTTCTCCGGATTCTTCACGGACTATTTTTCACCTTGATTTTTCTGCTTACCATTGTTGTGATCTTCACCCTTGCCTTCCGTAATTTGTAATGGAGGATTCATTACTTCTTCCACCTCCAATGCATTAAACTTGTTCTTAGTTATAACTTCATCAAGCTTGGTCTTCCCTTTCCCTTTGTCAACTTCTTTTCTAGCTTTGTCTTCAATAATGTACCCTCTTCTGTCTCTTTGATACTTATTCTCTCGAGCCTGCATCCATTCTTGCCTAGCTAGGTTTGTAATAGGTTTCCGTACCACTTTACCACTCGTTAACACCTTGGTAGTGTTAGCAACTGTAGTAACTACATTTTGTTTATTCTTCACCTCATTAGTAGGTTCTTCAAATTTTCTCAACTCCGGTTTGATCACCCAACATTCCTCTTCTTTATGAACTTGTTTCTCACAAGTTTTACTATACTTAGGCATATAATCATACCTAATTTTGATCCACTTGAATTCTTTTGGGCCAATTTCATCTTCTTCTTCAACAATCTTGATCCTTTGAGGTAAATTGGCTAGTAAATTTACCTCCACCTTTACCTTGGCACAACTTGGTCTTGTACCATTTTGAGTAGCTAAATCAACTTGAAGAGGTCTCCCTACTGCCCTAGCTAGTGAAAAAACAAACTCCTTCCCAAAGAAGTTAGGAGGCAAGTCTTGAAACGAAATCCATGCTATGGCAATTGGTGTTTCTTCTTCAATTTTTCTCAATCAATCCAACTGAACATGGACCTTTTAACTCACATTGAATTGGCAGAATTTTATGTAAATCATGAATTTCTGGCTTCCCATATGAAAACTTACCCCGTATTGCCAGATTTAATCCTTGTTGAGCAATGGACTGTCTCACTTCTTGTTTCTTCCAATGTACGATTGGTTCTCCATGAAGATACTCAATTGGTTTTAGGGCAACAGTGGACGTAGGCTGCATGGGGGCATTTAAATGCACTAGGTTTTAACAAATTTGAGTAGTTTTGAATTGGATTTGGAATTGTAGATAGTTGTGGAGTTGTTTCCGGTGGGGAGGACGACTACCCAACCTCCATTGAAGGCTGGGCAGTGGCCGGCATGGCCATGGAGGCTAGGTTTAGGCATCAAGTTTAGGGTTTTTTAGGAGAGAGAAGAGAGGCCAAGCTTTTTTTTTACAAGATGAGTAATTAAAAAGTGTTTTTAGTACCTTTAGTTTATTTCCAGAAATCAATTTATTGTTTTTTATAAATTAATAGGAAAATTGGCTATTTAAATAATGGCCAAATTTCATTTCAATTATAACCCAATTCTGACCCCAATTGAACACAATTGAACCATCACCCAATTTCAATTAAATCCATCCCAAACCGAATTTTATTAATCAACCCACCTACCCCTTCTAATCTAGGTCGTTGATCATTCAGATCAATGGACAATATCACACCTTGCCTTAATTAATCCTGAACTACCCCCAAACCCTTTCATTTGTAACCATCTGCCACCTTTAAATCCCTTCTCTCCCAAATTCTCTCTACAACACCACCCAAACCCTAGCCGCTGCCACCCTAATCCACCCTAATCCATGGCTTTCTGGGGTGATCTAAGACCTATACTAGCCTTTCATGGCTTCTATGTGTTTGGTCATGTTGTCTCATGACAGACTTTGAAGGGATTTGGTCAAGTCTTTGCTCGATGACCTTTCTCCAGTCATCCCTGACCTTTCTCCGACCAGCCATAGCCATTTGAGTCAGACCTTTGACTCTCTTGGTTAGATCGGTAACTTTCAAGGCCTTTCTCGTAGCTTTAGGTTTTCCTGAAATGCTAATCTCTAAGATGTTTTCGATTTCTTTCAAATCTACCTTAGATCCATGCTTGCCATGAACTCTTAGGCATATTCTCGAAGCTTCTTTAACTTTGTTTTCAAAATGACTCTTCATCTTTTCTAATAAGGGTTTTTCTTTTAAATTATTTCAAAACCTCTACTCTGATTTTAACGTGTTTCTAGTTTTTCTATTCCTCGCTCATGTTGTTCTCCTGTCTGAGTTTAGCATGTTGAAAACCCTAATTTTATTTAGGTTCATTCGAATTTTCTGAAACTATTTGCTAGTATTTGTTTGATTTATTTGTTTATCATCTTTAAACTCGATTTTTGAAAATCCTAATTTCATTTGGGTTCATTCGAGTTTCTGAAACTATTTACCAGTATTTGTTCGGTTTATTTGTTTATCATCTTTTAAGCTTGTCTGTTGTTGAAAAAACCTATGTTTTTGGTTTGAAACCATTCGTTTGAATGTCTGACTCGATTTGAAGTTCTTTTTTTCAGAATCTCTTTTCTTTATGTGATTCCTCTGATTCTGGGCTTTTTACTATCTTTAAATCTCGACTATACTTGAAACCTAACTTTTCAAAAAGTTTTATCATATGCTACTATGTGGCCCTTTGCGTGCTTCTGGAATTCTATTTTCCTTCACTATTGATTCAATGTGACTTGACCTATTTGATTATTATGCTTTGAATGTTTGCGATCTACTGAACCTTGTACTACTATTACATGCTATTTCTTTGCAAATATGTTTGGCCTCGCATGTCTAGTGTTTGTTCACTCTATTTATATGCTGAGGTTCCTTCTTTGATTGATCTTCAATCTTGGGGCTCATTTCAAAACTTTTCTTTTGTGAACTCTAATTTCACTCGCCTGTTAAAGTTAATTGATTCACGTCCTTATTTTGCCTTGCTAAATCTTTTCCCAAAAATAAGTATATTTCTGTACTTAGACTTGATTTCTTACTTAATGTATTTACTACTTTTTTAATGGAAATAATCAGTCTGCCTACAAACTGATTTTCTTTTTTTATTTTGAATCTGTTACCCCCGTTAAACAAGTGATTTCTTAATAAAAGGGGAATCACTAGGTTAAATGATTATGACTGTTGATTGTTTCCATATTTGTATTGAAATTTTACTTATTAACTTTCCTTCACTTGTTTTCAAAGGATATAAATACCATGCAACCCCTTCTTTCAAAAACGAGCACAAGGAATACAAACACTTACGTTCAGAACACACACTCCACTAAAAACTCTCTCATTTCTCTGTTACTACCTGTATTGCCGCCTTACCTCGCTGGCTCAAAGCCAAGGCTAGGCTGTGGGAAGCTTGCTTACTTTCTTTCTACATCGGCATCTTTATTGGTATGCTCTAACTAATTTTTTGCATCAACAACAACATGTTTCTTTAATATTTCCTTCACTCTTGCTTGTTTTTTGCTTGTGTTTAATTAAGTTTCATTACTAAGCATGTTGTAATCTATCCTTCCCTCTCCTAAATTAATGCTTTCTTATGTATGAACTCTATCAGTCACTTATGAATCCTAAACCCCCATATCCCCTATGTGTTTGATATCATTTGGTTGGTTTGGGGCATGTCAGCAATAGACATTGTTGTGCATGACCCAAGCCTGACCTCTTTGGAATCATAACCCCCATATCCCCTCTATATGTTGTGTGCTCTGGTTGGTTTAAGGGCATGCCAGCACCATCTATTGTAGTGCATGCCCAAACCTGATCTCTGCCTAAGGATATATGCTCTTTGCAGTGTGTTCCCAAACCCCTGACCCTCTTTATATGAAAAATATTGATTCTGTGCTTTACTACTACTATTTTCCCATCACCCCTACCTCTCTTTATTCTCCACTCAATTTTAAATCCATATTCCTGCACTTCCACCATATTCTTAAACTTAGGTTCTGTACCTCTTGTGTGAATCTTGCCTTGGGACCCATGAGCTCCCTCTGAACTTGGACACATAAGTGCTGGCCCTTCCACACTACACTCATCTCTCTGTGATTCTGCAAACTTGGGTGTAAGCACTGTCCGAGATCCCTTGAGACCATTAGGGAACTTTGACACACCCAGGTCTGAGAAAGGCTTTGGAAACAAATGGCATTTGAGGTGGTTTATTCCCTAACTCAGAGAGGAAGTCAAGAATTAGGCTTTCTCTGGTTGTAACTTCTTTTGTTTTATATTTTCTGATGTAATTTATTATTTTGGTTTGTAATAATTTGTAATAAGCATTCGGGGTTGGGTTGTGGAAAAAGGAGGAGTAATTATGCATGTTCAGCTGTTAGAAGGGTAAAAAACATGCCTATAGGAAAGGTTTTAAATGTTGCATGATCAATTCTGCATTTAGACACCATGTCTATAGTACTTACTTTAAATTCTTCATGTTCAACTTTACATTTAGACACCATGCCTATAGGATCTGTCATCTAATAAATTCTGCATGTTCAACTTTACATTTAGATAACTTGCATATTGGACTTGTTTAAAATTTCTGCATATTGTTACCACACTTGGACACCATGCTTTTTAGGAAATAAATGGATATAAGCAGATATCATGTTTATAGGAACTAAAATCAGCATCTTTCTTAGATATCATGGCTATAGAAATTAAAATCAGTAATACTAGATATCATGCCTATAGGAATTCCCAAGTAAAATCCTTCCTATTTCCATTTCACGCTCAACTAGATATTATGTCTATATGATCTAAAACTAGTGTAATTTAAAATCAATTTTTACTCTAAACCAGTTTTAAACAAACTTATTCTCTGTTTAACGCAACATAGCAAGTATGCCTATAGGATCTCAAACCGCTCGTTTTTAAATTTGTTACTGCTTTGCCACATTTCGAATCAGTAATAGCTTAGGCAAGCCTTAGGTAATAACAACAAATAAAACTGAGCCCGCTTCCATTAACTACTGATTGCTAGAACCAGCAGGCAGGCCTGATTCGGACTTCTTATCTAAGTTACGTAATAAATTGGTCTGCTTCAACAACTTAAACTCCCTTGCCCTAGTATTTTAGATTCAGACCTTTACTGTTGTTTGAGTCATGCTATTTATGTGCCTTGTTTGAGGGGGTATACATAAGCCTTCAGTGTTTTATGTGCTTCCCCCTTTTAATGTACAGTCCCTATGTGTTTTGTATGTCGCTTTAGCTTTTTCACCTTTGAAACTTTAGAGTCATCCTAATATCCCTCCCTTTTAGGAATAGTAGTCCTAAGTGCCTCCGGGACTGATAGGAATGGGATGGGTAATAGCATGCAATAGTGGTCGAGACCAATCCGCGCTTTAGTACCTTAACGAGATGGAAAAGGTAGATAAGGATATGATGACCGGTGCGCTAATACCACATGTAGCCCCACTTTTGAGGAGCGACTACCGGGTATTGCATTGATGTGATCCATATTATAAACAAACCTAGGACCCCTTCCCCTCTATTTCCTTTCCTTTAAAGAATTATAACTTCTTTTCATTCAAAATCAGCCTTTTAATGATTGCTTTATTTTACTTCTATCACTTCCAAACATTTGCGTATTATAATTCCCTCTTATTTGAGCCTTATTTGTTTACATGTTAATTATACCAAATTCACAAAGAACTGTCTGGCCAGGAACCACACTAGTGGATCCTGATGGGTGCCTAACAGCTTCCCCTTAGGATAATTTCAAGCTCTTACCCTATCTCTAGTTATCAAACAAACTCAGAAGTGAACCTTGTAGGTGTCCTAATGCATCTTAAATCATTAGGTGGCGACTCTTCAAATGTAAAACCCAGTTCCCAAAAGGAACGAGTTGCCCTATACCTAAAATGTCATAAACCTTATCTCCCGATGCAAAGAGGGAAAAAGGGGGCGTGACGGCATGGCGACTCTGCTGGGGAATTGGGTTTTTGCCATTTCAGATTGTTCTTGTGAATTTGTGCCTTCCCTTTATATACAATTACTTGTTCCTTTAAATGTTTAATTTCTTTTACAAGGCAAAACTGACTTATCTTCTTCATTTCTTTTATTTATTACTACTTCAAATTATAAACTGATGTATTTATCGCTTTCTTAACATGCAAATACGTAACTACATGATTTTTAATTATTGTATAATAATGCTCAACATCAGAATCCACTTGTGCCAAATAAATACCATAGCAATGCTTATAATGAGTGGTTTCACTCTTCTTATATTATTATCCCCTAATTTTGGAAAGGCGTATTTACGGTAAAACTAGTCGATCAGCAGTGCAGTCGATGGTTCCGTGTCTTCCCCCTTGAGTTTTTCACTCAAGGGTACCAGTCTAAAACCCTATAGAAGCCTTACTCTGTTCAAACTGTTCATGCATCATGGTCAAACCTAGCTGGGTCAGTTATGTTGTCCACATAATAATCCTTTAATATAGCCTTGTCCAAAGTCCGTTAAGTTTCCCTAAACCCAAACGGACATCACCACGTTCAATGTATTTATTTGGAGAACTAAAATGCGTCATGCTAATTATTGGTATTGAATAGTAGAGTCTGGTGGGGGTAAGGGACTAATCTTACTTGTCTTGCAAAAATATGAGGCACGAAGTCCCTAGATTCGGCATGGTCACCAACATCCCTCCACGAATACTAAGCTGGTAGAAAGATCTTCACTCTAGTGATCAAACTCTCGTCCGAAAATATTTGGGAAACCTACCATCCCTTCTGGAGATCCAACCTAATAACCAGATCATAGAAGCTACCACATAGTTTTGGGATTGTGAAATGGCGGTATTCTGCTTTGGGGACATTAAAATGACACCCCTGCTAGAGAAGATAGGAGGATTAGCTGGTCTAGTCTGGGAAACTCTGGGTCTGCTGATGCCTGAGAATCGTAAGGGCAGGGGTTTCCTCCAAATGATGGGTTTAAAGAAGAATCCAGAGTTGACATGCCTGAAAGAATCCTACATCCTTTTTGACTATCTGTATGAAAGGTACGGTCAGAGCAAATCCTACCGTACCTACCCTGACGAGTTTGCCATCATATCCTTGGGGCACATTTATCGAAGTGTCTTCGTATTTATGTTTTTTTATTTCTTGGGGTTGATCGTGTTTCCAATGAAGAAAGCAAGAATCCACACCGGACTAGCTATGGTAACTAAGACCCTAATGGAATCAATTGGTGGGCAACCATTCAGCATCGTGCCCATGATAGTTGTGGACATATAACGAGCCTTGGAGAAGTGTCAACAAGGAGCAAAACACTTTAAAGGCTGCAATTTATTTCAACTCTGGCTTATGGAGGATCTCCAAAAGGGTGACTACCGACAAGAGATTCAGTGAAGGGATTGGGATGATAACATTGCTTTCCATCATCCAAAGCGAATGAATTACATGCCCAATATGTTCGTTCAGCCAGAAGATGCAAAAGGATGGGTAGAGCTATTTGATAAACTAACCGAAAAATAGGTCCAGTGGATGTTCGAGTGGTTTTCGACCGAGGAATTCATCACCCGATCCAGAAATGCACCTTTCCTAATACTGATCGGTCTGAGGGGAACATATCCGTACGTCCCTCTCCGAGTTATAAGCAAGCTAGTAGAAAGCAAGTTATACCCAGGGTCAATAAGATGAGTCATTTCCGAGCTGACTTCCAGGATAATAATAGTCCTTACAAATGCCAAGCTCAGCATATGGGGAGAGATACCATCGAGCCAGACAAGTATCGTGCTCGTTGCGCTCCCTTTTACTTAGGGTGGTTGGAAGACAATCATGATGGTCTGGGCCAGCCAGGGTTTGCCCGAGGTCACAGAATCATAGACGAAAAGGCCGAGGTACAAGTCAAATATAACCAACTGTGCAAAAGGATCCGGGAGTATGAAAGCGAGCACCACAAAATACAAAAGTCCAACCAGAAGCTAATTGAGGAATGGAAGGACATGACTGTCAGTGACAACAAGCGACTGGGATACTTGGAACGATGCATAGTGGAGTTGGAGAGAAAATTTCTCAAGAGAATGCTGAAGGAACCGAAAGCGAACATCTAGCCAGGGCATATCTATTGTTGGGACTTCGCAAGTTGAGAAAGTTGTTCGATGGAGCTAGGAATGCCGAATCTGGGGAAGGTCCTTCTGGGACCAAGTAGATAGGAATTTTTCTTTGCACTTTATAAGATCTAATAAGGTCAATGGCCATTAGTGATTTCCATTTCATGTTTATTTAGTGTCAATTTCGGGATTCGTCTATTTTTTGTCACTCAAATGAGCCATTTAGCATTCTAAGTGCTCGAAATCAATTAGTCGCTAGGCCTACCTCGGGCACAATGAGGCTCCCAAATTAGGACACGTTTTATATTCATGCACTATGTGTTTAAATATTGCAACATTTTTTTATGATCCTTACTAACTTGGTTACCTTTTTTGCTTTATTTTTGTTTTGTTATTCCCCTCCCTAAAGGTTAGTTCGTGCACTCTGGCAACATCATCTTATTCCACAAGATCCAAGGGCCTTCCACCCACTCTTCCTCTAACTCCTGTTAAGAACAAGAACAAGGGCAAAATGGAAGATTTGAACATCATAAAGGAGACGCAACAGCAGAGGCAATTGATGGCCATGGTATTCGGGTTCCCAATGAAAATGTGTCACAACTTGAGCAGAAATTGTTGAAGTTCCAAGAAGAGGTCAATTAGTTTCGGAATCTGGCCAACCTATCCTTCTCCCTCAGCACCCGAGACACCATCTTCCCCAACGGACAAAATCCCACACCTCCACAAAAGCAACCAAATCATCCCACTAAGAACCAATTCAACACTTGCCACACTCCAAACAACAATTCATTACTCATCCCCAAACTACAAAACTCCGCAAATGACCATTTCCACACCCACGCACCCGGCCTCCACAACAGTCCCATCTACGTGGAGACCGTGCCACTCTCCACCTAACCTATATCTTACACCCCTGAGTCTGATGAAAAGGATCTATTCATCAGAAACTTGGCTGAAGAGCATAAGAAACTAACTAGCTGAATCCAAGGCATCGAAGGAAGTAAAGGGATTGAAGGGTTGAACTATGAAGATCTCTGCATATAACCAGATGTCGAACTGCCAGAAGGGTACATACCTCTCAAGTTTGAGATGTTTGACAGTCCAGGTAATCCAAGGGTCCATCTGAGAACATACTACGACAAGCTGGTCGAGGTAGAAAAGGACGAAAGCATCCGCCTGAAACTATTCATGAGGAGTCTGAAAGGAGATGTACTATCCTAGTACATCAGCCAGGATCCTAAGAAATGGTCGAGTTGGGTAGGTATGGCCTCTAATTTCATGGACAGGTTCAGGTTTAACATAGAAAATATGCCGGATATATTCTACACTCAGAATCTAAAGAAGAAACCTACATAAACGTTTGGCGAGTATGCTACTCACTAGAGGTCAGAAGCTGCTAAGGTCAGACCTGCCTTAGAGGAGGAACAGATGAACAAATTCTTTGTCTGGGCTCAGGACCCACAGTATTATGAACGGCTAATGATGATTGAAAATCATAAGTTTTTCGACATTATCAAGGTGGGGGAACGAATTGAAGAAGGTATAAAAAACGGCATGATTAAAAACTTCGAGGCCTTGCAAGCTACAAATAAGGCCTTACAGTCTGGTGGTTTTTCTAAAAAGAGGGACTTAGGGGTCGTAATGGTTACACAAAGGACCAAGTCTCCCCTCAAATACCAATCCTACCCTATACCTCCACTTACATATCAATCAGCTCCAAACTACCAAGCACCCTCCTACCAAGTCCTAGCACCAACTTATCACTTACCTTCACCTACCACATATCAGCCTACCTCACCCAGATATTCCCAACCCGCACATGTCTACCAAGTTTACAATGCCCAACCTTCTCATTACCAATTACCCACCGCACACCAAAACTTTCTGAGGCCCCAACCTAATTTTGATCGGAGGCCTCCAAAACAATACACAACCATTACCGAACCTATTGATCAGCTATATGCGAGACTCAAAACTGCTGATTATGTCACCCACATCCCATCTTCAACCCCTGAGAAGCCTTATCAGTGGGTTAACCCAAACAAATCTTGTGCATACCATTTCGGCATGAAGGGACACATTATCGATGAATGCCGCTCTTTAAAAGACAAGATACAGTCCCTGATTGATAACAAGGTTATGTAGCAAAGGAAGCCACTCTGAACGTCTGCAACAACCCCCTACCAAACCACAAGGGCGAGGGTATTCACATGATTGAAGTACAGGATGGTTGGGATCCCGAGGGGTCCATCAGGTTGATCGTGGAAGACCATGATCCGAAGAAGCCAGCAGTTACTCTCAACCCCATCATAGTCTAGATTCAATCGTCCAAGGTCACTAAGGTAGATGTGTCTATCCCTCTTGAGTTTGAGGCAGTGCTATCAACAAAAGTGTCGGCACCGTTTGAGGTAACAGTTTTACCAACCAAAGAACATGTCCCATTCGAAGTAAAGGTGGCCGCACCGATTTCCGTGGCAATGACCACCATGCCGTTATTCCATACAAAATCTATACCTTGGGATTATACAATCGAGGCTAGGAGGAAAGGCAAAGTCAGGCTCGAAGAGACAGTTGCAGCACAAGGTATGACAAGGACTGAAGGAGTCTATACCCCAGAACACTTAGCTGAGTCGAGCAAGTAGGCTTCCAACGGCCGCTCATCATTGAAATAGGTCTAGATGACCTTTGGAGGAACATACAGGCCAAGGAGTATTTGGTCATCGACCAGCTAAACAAAACATCAATAGAGATATCTATCCTCTCACTGCTGCAGAATTCGAAGACACACAAAAATGCTCTATTGAAGGTGCTGAGTGATGCATACGTGTCAAGTAACATCACTGGCGAAGAAATATCCAATATGGAGGGACATGTATTAAAAAGCCATAAAATCACCTTCTATGAGGACAAGCTACCGCCTGAAGGGCTAGGTCACAACAAAGCCTTATATATCTCCATGCAATGCGAAGACTACTTCATCACTAGGATCCTGATCGATGGGGGTTTCCAGGCTTAATATATGTCCATTGATAACAATTACAAAGATAGGCAAAGGAATGCACGAGACAAAATAAGGAGCGATCAATTTGAAAATTTTTGATGGGTCTCAGAGGTCCACCATCGGTGAGATTAGCCTATGTCTGCAGATGGGACCAACCTGATTCGAGGTCGACTTTCAAGTAATAGATGTGCCAACATCCTACAACCTACTGCTAGGGTGACCTTGGATTCATGCTGCGGGGGTTGTGGCTCAACACTACATCAGGCCGTAAAATTTAAATCGAATCACCAGGAAAGGATCATTTACGGTGACGGCAGCAATCCTATATACATTCGTCAGACCATTCCGGCGATAAGGGGAAGAAGAAAGCTGGGTGGAGAGACCTACCACCACATCGAGCGAGTCAATGCTGTAGACAAAGATAAATGGTGGGATAACAAGATCGAGAGTATATTAAATTGGAGTGGGTACGAACCTGGCAAGGGGCAAGAACCTCTAAGGGATTGCTAAACCCATAAAGCTCAAGAAACATGGCACTACTTTTGGTCTGCAATACAAGTACACCTGAGAAGAATTCAACAACTGATTTCCACCATGGCGCGGTCCTTACTATCCACTGGAACAGCCAATACCGCCTTTGGAGCAGACTTTCCAATAGGCTGACATTGTTTATGGGACAGACGAAGAAGAAGCACTTGTTGCGATAAAGAACTTGTTGCTAGAAGATAATGACATGGACTGTTGTGTTATTCTCGAGGAGGAGGAGGAGGAGAAGGAAGGTCCTTCCATACAAGCTGTGAGTAGAGGAGCATACCTCAACAATTGGACCATCAGAACCATAAGAGCCCAGCGAGCCTCGGGGTAGCAAGGCTATAACAAGCATCATGCACTGTTTTATTTTTTTTACTAGATGATTTTTCTTTTTCGCATTTTAATTCCCGTAATAAGATCTTCAGTTTTCAAAATAGTTATGAAATTTATCAAAGCATTTCAACTTTTCTTATGAATCAACACTCATTATTATTTTTCTTTCATTACTTTACTTATACAACATTACTATTACTTATCTTGATGAACTAATGTCTTTGACATGCAATGAGACAACGCAATAAATGGACATTGATTCATAGGAGTTTTACCAAAGGAGATCGTCAAAGAAGTTGAGGACTTTGAGAACAGACCTAAGTCCAAACTGGATGAGACAGAAATTGTTAACCTAGGAGATGAAGAAAATGTCAAGGAAACACAAATCAGCGTTCACTTGTCGCCATCAGAAAAGAAGGAGTACACCTAATTTATAAAGGAATATGAGGACATATTCGCCTAGCCATATGATGACATGACTGGTCTAAGTACATCTATTGTGGCCCATAAACTGCCAACTGATCCGACATATCTGCCGGTAAAGCAGAAGCTCCAAAAATTCAAGCCTGACATGAGTTTGAAAATCAAGGAAGAAGTCACTAATCAGGTCAAAGCTAAGGTTCTCAGGGTAGTAGAAAACCCAACATGGCTAGCCAACATCGTGCCACTGCCAAAAAAGGACGGGAAGGTCAGAGTCTATGTCGACTACCGGGATCTCAACCGGGCCAGTCCAAAAGACGGCTTCCCTTTTCCGAACATATACATCCTAATCGACAATTGCACCAAGCATGAGCTGCAATCATTTATAGATTGCTTTGCTGGTTATCACTAGATCTGGATGGATGATGAAGTTCATAAGAAAACTACTTTCATTACATCGTGGGAAATATATTATTACAAGATAATATCGTTCTGCCTGAAGAATGTAGGGGCCACCTACATGAGGGCCATGACTACTATTTTTCACGACATGATACATGGGGAAATTGAGGCATATGTGGATGATGTTATCATCAATCCAAGAAGGCCACTGATCACATAGAAGATTTGAGAAAGTTCTTCAATAGATTGCGCAGGTACAACTTAAAACTGAATCCCGCGAAGTGTGAATTTGGGGTACCCGTTGGAAAAATGCTGGGGTTTATTATGAGTCGCCGAGGAATAGAACTGGATCCATAAAAGGTCAAAGCCATTCAAGAGCTACCACCACCAAAGAATAAGAAGGAGGTGATGAGTTTCTTGGGAAGACTTAACTATACCAGCTGATTCATAGCACAGTCTACAGTTATCTGTGAGCCAATCTTTAAGTTGTTAAAAAAGGATGCCGCTACCAAATGGACCAATGACTGTCAAAAGGCCTTCAACAGAATCAAGGAATACCTGTCAACACCACCAGTCTTGGTCCTGCCTGAGCTAGGTAGACCCCTATTACTATAAGGCCCCGTAAAATTTTGTGCTTAAAACCTAGTAACTCATAGTGTCAAGGTCCGAATATTGTGTTAGGAATGTGTAGAATTCTTCGCGGCTCGCAAGCTCGCCGCAGTTCGGACCCTCGGTGGTGATCTTAGCTTTAAAAATCAAAAGAATAAATTTTTCCAGAAAATTGTCATTTCTGCGGTCAAGAATGCGGTCGCAGATCAGCTATGCGAACCGCATTCCTACCGCAGAGTGAAGCAGAGAATTGGTTAAAGTTGATGTTGAAAATGCGGTCCATTCTGCGATTGCAGAATCGAAATGCGGACCGCATTCCTACCGCAGAGTGTAACAGAAGATTTGTCAAAAATTGAAGTTAAAATGCGGTCAATTCTGCGGTGCATTATGCAACCGCAGAACATGAATGCGGACCGCATTCTTGTCGCTGATCGTGTCAGAACATTTAGTTTTTGGGAGCAATTCTGCGATCCATTATGCGGACCGCATGTTAACTCTGCGATCGCAGATGCGACCGCAGATCCGACTCGGCCTAGATTTTCTAATTTTTTTTAACCCGATCTCTTCTTCAATAAAACACCCTAACACTTTACTTCTACATATTTTCTGAGCAAAATAAGAGAGAGAAAGGGAAGGGTTCTTGAGAGAAAGATTATCTCCATCAAAAATTGTTCTTCAAATTTGCTTGGTCCGGAAAATTCTAAGGCGAGTGTCTTCATCCCCATTTCTAAAGGTAAAATCCCTAACCCCTTTTTCCTTGTTTCTTAGATTTTAAAGGAAAGAAAGATTTCCATGCATTAACTCTTGAAAATGGAAGTTAGACACTCATGCATGTTCTTTATACTTGAAATTTAGTAAAATGGAAATGGGTAGAAGTAAGGAGCGGTGCTCGATAACCCAAATAAGCTCGGATAGTAATTGTGAATTTCTATTCTAAGATATATGTGCAACTTGTGACCTAGATTGATGCTGCTAGATTATTGGGTGAATTGGAAGTAGGAGATAAAAGAAAAAGAAAGGAAATTCGACTCCAGGTATGTATGGCTAACTTTGATCCTTGTGAAATCGCCTTGTTTTGGTGTGCAAATAAATGGTATGTGATAGCTATGTGAATTGTTATGAGACTCTTGTGATTGTTTTGTTGGGTGATGATTTGGTTTGGTTAAAAGTTATGTGGCAAGAGTTGGAAAACAATTGATAAAAAGGAAATTGTAAATGATGAAATTGGGAACAATGGTGGTAGTAACATTGTTGTGGCTGTGACTTGAAAAGCATTGTGGTAGCATGAAACACTTGTGAATTGTGGAATCTAACGGAAATAGTATTGATGGTTATGGGAACACTTGTGAATCATTGTTGTGACTCCTAAGTGAAATGTTGTTGTAATCTTTATGAATTGCTGATTGTTTTTTATGTGATCTTTGTGAAGTGTTCTTGGTTGTTGTTGTGATTGTTGTGATTTGAAACTGTACGGTAGGATCGGGTTGCGCGC
>MU674699.1:175225-187963 GCA_026770625.1 Nicotiana glauca
AAATATATATATATATATATATATATATATATATATATATTTAACTTAAGAGTCATACATGGAGATTGGGGGTGCTGCTGCGTGGGAGAGGGGGTTGATATTATCCAAACATTTCTTAGTTAAATGGTTAATCTCCTATTATCAATTAATTAACTTATTACCCACATAGTTAAGAATTATCTCAAATTACATAAAGTGATACTTACTTTTAATACACTTATACACCTTATTATCATGGACATGTGGTACCTTGTATGATACTAGTCCATAAATACCGTATATTTTAGCTCGGGCCATATTTTATTCCAAAATGCCAAACTTCGACCAAACTCATTTTTTTCGATTTGCTTACCCTCTCACCTTCACGAATTTACTTGTCTTTTATTTGAAATAGCGTGATACTTATAATCCCAAAATAAATCTTATTTCCGAACTTACATCGATTAACTTAAGATGAAACTTCAACATACGAAAATGCAGGACGTAACATCTCATTTTCGATCTTATATCAATTTACTTGTGGCGTACTTCCACGTACGAAAACATGGGGTATATCAATTACAATATTTACCCCACCATCGATCTATAATCGGTGGGCACACCCCTATTGGTCAATTTCTGATCAGATGGTAAGTTATCTATCGAGCCTATTGTGCTCGAGCGCCTATGAGCGGGCCTAGAATGACCGAGATACAGAGCCTAATATGGCCGAGCGCCTATGAGCGAGCCTACTATGGCGGAGCAGTCACACACACCGATCCTTATAAGGTTGGACAACTATTTTACTTACTATATTAAGAGAATTGAGTCAGTATCAATAGGTAAGTATATCTTCAGATTATCTTTGACTCTCAGTTGCTTTTTGTTATTATATTATCAGTTCAGTTTTAACTTTCAGTTATTATGTTGCCTTACATACTCAGTATATTATTTCATACTAATATTGCTTTTGCTGGGGACGATGCATTTCATGCCTGCAGTTTCTGATAGACAGTTTGATATACCTTCCCAGTAGATAGAGTCAAACATTAGCTTGGATGGTAAGCTCCACTCCTTCAGAGTTACCAGGTTTAGACCTTAGAGTCCATTTTTTTATACATGTTTGATGGGTAGTCGAGGCCCTGTCCCGACCATGATACAATCGTCTCTAGTGGCTTGTAGACGAGTCCTGTATATTTTGTATATCAGTAGATGTTCACTGCGGCTTCGTCGACCTGCAGAGTTATATATATCAGCTTTTGGGCATGTTTACCCCACAGATGAGAGAAACATTATTTTAGATGATTCAGAATATGGCCTTATCAGCCTAAGTTGAGGGTTACCCCTCTAGGGCTCGCAATTATAGTGTGGTAAGCTCAGGCTGAGTATGGCACCAAGTGCCGGCTATGCCTCTTCAGGTTTAGGGCATGACATTTTGTATGCGTTTTCTGCAGTAGATACTACTCTCAAAGAAACAGTCGCTAGTTTAAATTTAGACTCTTTTTGTAATGAGGTGCCAATTGAGCACCAAGCTCCATGTACTGTTTTTCGCTAGTTAATATTCCATCCGTTTCAATTTATATGAATCTATTTCTTTTTTAGTCCGTGCAAAAAAGAATGACCCCTTTTCTTATTTGGAGACAATTTAACTTTACACAATGATTTATAGCCACACAAAATATATGTGCTCATTTTATAGCACAAGATCAAAAATCTTCTCTCTTTTCTTAAACTTCGTACCCAGTCAAATGGGTTCACATAAATTGAAACGGAGGGAATAGAAGTTTGCTTCTTTGTTGACCAAAAAAAAAAAAGAAAGGGAAGTGTCATAAAAGATGAAAAATAAAAACAAATAAAAATTGAAAGGAGAAAAAAAACTTGAAGGAAAAAAGATAAAAAATGTAATATTGGAACTTTACTTTAGGGCTTGTAAGGGTTTGATCACAATTATTGGGAAAATAGAGGGGTGGAACCGAAAGCTTTCTTCCCATTTTTCAAACTAAAGTCCAAGAATTTAAAACACTAAGGTGGTGGTTACACCGGGAGACAAAAGGCATACCGCTATGAAATTACTCTTTTACCTCTGAAACAATCCCAAGTACGAGAACAACGTCGAAGTCTATACATGAGAAAGAGGGCAAACTAGTCATTGGAGTAAACCGCTTTACGAAACTGTCTATGAAGAGCGCAAGAAACAGCGTAATATTTTGCAGTTGGGGCAGGTAGGTTCGGTTTCATTCACAAAGCGCGCTTCCCTTATATATATGTATCTATAGTTAGAGAGAGAAACAGATCATTTTTAACAACCGAAAAGACTAGAGAGAGAAAAAAACTGAAACGGGAGCGATGGAGGAAGAGGCGGAGCAGAGCAATTTTAAACTGGGTGACGCGGCCGTCAATGACGCCGAACCATCGGCCGTCGCTCTCAAGGCCTTAGATGATAGTGACGCGATGTTGCCAGATGGCAGTGGAGACGGGAACAGCGGCGGTGGTGGTGGTGGTGGAGGAAAAGTGAAGGGACCATGGTCGCAGGAGGAAGACCTGGTATTGAGTGAACTGGTAAGCAAATTCGGGGCAAGGAACTGGAGCTTGATCGCCCGAGGAATTCCAGGGCGTTCTGGAAAGTCGTGCCGACTTCGCTGGTGTAATCAGCTCGACCCTGCTGTTAAGCGCAAGCCTTTTACTGGTAAAGCATTGCGCTTTCGAATGCTCCTCTCTTTTTACAATGTGTTAAACACTTAATGAAATCGGTAATTTTAGCTTAAATATTGAATTATCTGTTTCTCTTTTATCTGGAGCCCTTTTGGTGATTATGTCTCATTTACGTTTAATATTTTAAAGTTTTTCATTAGTTTTTATAGGTTTTAATTCGGTCTGTTTTTTTACAGTAGTAGGGTTTGTGGGAACGGGGTTTAAGGCGGAAATATGCTTCCTAATGTTGATTTTGGTCAGTGGTTTTAGTTATTTCTTTATATGTTTCTGAATATTTGTTTTGACTCATCTTCAGTTCCTTGTTGTCTAATTTGCTATCTATGCGTTTCTTGGGAATCTCTTTGGGCAATGTCTTTTGAATATAGTATCATTGAAGCAAGTCGCTGATGATTAGATAAATTGCTGCACCTTTATCTGCAATGACTCATGGTAACTGTACTAAATGTTGGTTTTTCTAACATATCAAGGGGCATTTGCAAGGCTAATGTAGATGGATTTATCGCAGTTGGCAAATAGAAAATTTTCTGGGGGTGCAAAAGGGGACCAAGTCATGAATGCTCTATCTGTGGCTAGTTGCCATGTTTCAGTTGTTGTTTCACTGGGTTTATTCATCTTCATTTTCTTATTAAATTTACTGCTCTTGAGTAAGAAACCTCCTTATAACCTGGGAGGATTGAGAAAAGCTGGGAATTGATTAACATACCTCCTTAATTCACTTATTCAAAAGAAAAAAAGTCCCATTGAGTAAACTAGGCTAATGGAAGTCAATGCAGACAAAATTAGACATAAGATGACAGGTTAAAGAATGATATCAAGATTTCTAAAATCTTGAAGTAATTTAAGTGTTTAGTTGCTCTTTTTGGCCACGGAGAATGAAGCGAAAACTTATTGTTTTATTGTTCACCAAAAAAACAAAAAAGAACAAAACTATGATGGTGTATTTGGGTTTGGGGTGGGGGTGTTGGAGCCTTTGGGTTGTTAGTAAAATTACACTTGCTGATATTTGTGGTCAGTTATATATGACACACTGACCATCACAAGCGTTACATCCTTAGTCTCAAACTAAGTCCATTGCTTAACATATTAACCAGCCATTGTGTCAAAGAATGACTATGTTTGCCTAACATATAAACCAGTCTGTGCTATGAAAGAATGACTAAATTTGCTTGTTGTTCAAATCTCTGGTTGAGTTTGATTGTCAAGCCTTACCTTTAGAATGGTTCAATATCATTTCTAATAGACCAACTGACATTAATCTGTATTTTGTATCACAGTTGTAGTGTCTGCTCGATACGAGGTATCTTTAATCTAATTGATGAGCTTTCACTATTTAGCATTTAGTTTTTCAAGAAGTTCCAGTATATACTTGAGAGGAAATAATTCCTTCCTTTGAGTTGTGGAAAGATCCTAAATTGATGTACTTTTGTGATTCTAATTTGAGGTGAAATCTCATCGTATTTGAGTCAGAGTTGGAGCCTTTGGATTGTTAATAAAATTACACTTGCTGATATTTGTGGTCAGTTATATATGACACACTAACAGTCACAAGTGTTACATCCTTAGTCTCAACCTAAGTGCACGTGCAGCATTTACTAGACAAATTGCCCCTGGAAGTGCGCTAAACAATGCTCTGCACCTATCTAGTTTGTTGTTTGGCAGAATGGCCATCCTTGCTTAACATATTAACCATCCCCTACATCAAAGAATGACTATGTTTGCCTAGCATATAACCAGTCTGTGCTATGAGAGAATGATTACATTTGCTTGCTGTTCAAATCTCTGGTTGAGTTTGATTGTCAATGCTTTACCTTTAAAATGGTTCAATGGCATTACTAATAGACCAACTGACATTAACCTGTGTTTTGTATCACTATTGTAGTGTTTGCTCGATATGAGGTATCCTTAATCTAATTGATGAGCTTTCACTATTTAGCATTTACTTTCACAAGAAGCTCCAGTATACTTGAGAGAAAGAAATTCCTTCCTTTGAGTTGTGGAAAGATCTTAAAGTGATATAGTTATGTGATTCTAATTTGAGGTGAAATCTCTTCTGATTTGAGTCAGAGTTGGAGAAAGTTTGATTGAATGCTTGGTCAAAAAGTAGCAAGTCAGAATGTGATGCTTGATTCCCGAGTTTACCTTTTCTGATTGAGGTATGAAGGAAATTTTTAGAGATCATTTGGATTAAAGAAAGAAAGAGGAAGATGGAGAGTGTAGAAGAAAGAAAAGAGAGGAGATCATGGTAGAGTAGTGTTAATTTTTTATTTTTTTATATACAATAGAGCTGCTCTTGTAATTTGCATTTTGAATTTGCAGTTGTTGTCAAAGATGTTCTCTTTGGTTTATCTGCTTGTAGTGCTTAATGGAATGGGAAATTGGAATATCGAGCATATAGAGCTAGTATGTCTCCTGTAGTACATAACAAGCTTGATAATATATTGATTTGACAAAACTGTGATGAGACGCACCTCATGTGTCTAAAAGAGATCCTATTGGTGTGTTGACTGTGAAAATAGCACCAGCTTTTAGGTTTTCTATAGGACAATCTAGGATTAAGAAACAATTGCATTTATTGGATAGACCTCTTGACTGAACTCTAAACATTTAATTCATGATCAAATTTGCAAGAGAAGCAACTTATAAAATACACATTTTGTTAGTTCTTAGCTCAAATAGGAAGGATTTTCTGTTCGTTCCAAGTTTGCTCCTATGTTGCTCGGACTCTCCGAAAATGTGGCCGGATACGTGTCGGATCCTCCAAAAGTAGTGCATTTTTGAAGGATCCGACACGGGTGCAGCTATATTTTGGAGAGTCCGCGCAACATAGGTTTACTCAGCCAATCAAGTAGAGAATTGTATTTATCTTCCTACCTGGCTTTTGGAGCTAGGAATACATTACTGGAAGCTCTAGACTTTTCCTGATTTGTCAAAAAAGTGAAAAGTATCTTCCCCAAGTTAATCAAGTCTTAAAGATCATTTTTTTTACATGTAAATGTCTCGTGTCGAGGGGCAAAACCCCTGCTAAGTTGACAACTTAGCTTGATATTTGAGCAATGCTGTGATAAATAACTATAATAAATTACCCTCATCATGGCAGTGAAATGGATTCTCTTATTTGTACTTTGAGGCATTTCTTGTATTTCCCTCATCACGGCCTTCGAGTCTTTGATGGATAACCTTTTAACTTGAGCTGTTTTTGGATATTTCACATTTGCAGCTTCTGTTTTTTTTTTCCCCGCTCTCTGTTGTTTGGGAAGTAGAAGATGATCACCTCATAATGCCGGAAGAATTTAGAATTCATAAACTTCTCATTAAGATCTGCTGATGTGTCTTTCTCTGCTGTACATCACAATTTTTTGTCCCGCCTAGACAAGTACATATCCTTAAAGGTGGTGGTCCATGTATAGAAGACTATCCTTTCTTCTGTATCCTTTTGGAAGATTAAGATCTTGATGTCCTAATGTTTCTTTAGGTATTAGTTCTTATTAGTTTCTCCTTCATTGAGAATCTTCTCCATGTGCTTTTTCTCTGTATGGCCATATTCTTCCCCAAATCTGATAAACCTTAATATGCTGCAGAGGAAGAAGACAACATTATAATTAGTGCCCATGCTGTGCATGGAAATAGATGGGCCTCAATTGCTAAGTTGCTCCCTGGTAGAACAGACAATGCAATTAAGAACCACTGGAATTCTACATTGAGGCGCCGGTTTGCTGGGCTTAGAAAGGTTAAACCAGTACATTGTGAGAGGTTAGATAATAGCAGCATTGACAGAGTTAAGGTGTCATCTGAAGAAACCAAGTCATTTGAAGATCATAATCAATCTAAAGCCCAAGAGGCAGGGGAAGTAATCCTCATGCAATGCGAACCCAGCCAGTTCGAAGACAGATCTCCGACGAACGAAATGTCTGCTGCCCCTGAAAAAATTCCACATCTTGTTTCTGGAAGATGTCATTCCACTATTATGGAAAAGAATCCATCTGTTTCTCGCCCAATTGCAAAAATTGGTGCCTTTGATGTGTTTAACCTTTCTTCTGCTGCCTTTGCATCATCAAGAACAGTGCCCATGCAGGGGCCTCTACTCCAGGTCTCCTCACCTCCCTTTGGCATCTGTAAACTTCTTGAAGGTGTATCTGATGATCCCGTAATACCTTTGAGATGCGGCCATGGTTGTTGTTCAGCTCCCAGCAGGAGTTTCTCTGGTAGTTCATTATTGGGGCCAGAGTTTGTTGAATATGAGGAGCTTCCCGCCGTCTCTAGCCATGAGTTAACTGCCATAGCCACAGATTTAAACAACATTGCTTGGATCAAAAGTGGACTCGAGAATGCTGGTAGATTATCTGGCCGAACCACTAGCCAAAGAGATTATCAAGGTAGTTCTACTTCAACTCCAATGCCACTGTCAAACTTTACGTTGCCAAATGAAGTTGAAAGCTTGAGCTGAAGCCATTTTGATGCCACCCTTTTTTCCTTTTCTTTTCTTTTCTTTTATTTTTTGTTTTTTGTTTTTTGTTTTTAAGTAAATATAAAATAGGAGAAGTCTTCGTAAGCGGTAAAAAAGAGAATCATCTTTTTGCTGGAGAATGTCGACCAAGAATTTTAGGATTTTGTGAAGTTAATGTATGGCTGGCTAGGAAACGCCCATTGATACATTATTTTTGTTAGAATTGTCGCTGACAAAGAGTCAGGTTTTTGAGCCATCTGCGCACTTGTATTTATTAGTACTAGTTTTAGTGTACATGCGTTGCATGTGTAGCACGTCAATTAACAAAAAATTATATAAGAAAATAAGATGTTGGTTTTACCCTTTACTTTGAATACATAACTATAAAAATTATATAAGTATTACTCCATTAAAGAATATATTAGAGTTAATTTAATAGATATAAAAAATAAAAATTTCTGAAAATGATGAAGGTTGATCCGGTTAAGTTATCTTAATGAGTGAATAGATCTTTTTCTACCTACCTCATATGCCTTATTGGGATTTCAGGCTTTGCCTTCAATTACTGAAGTTATTTGTGAGTTTTCTTTCTTGAGAGATTAATTAGTAAGATATACTTGACATACCGAAATTTATGATAATATTATAATGCAATATATTCAGATTCTCTAAAATTATATTTATTGAACTTGACATGCAATTGTGAAATGTCCTTCATCGGTGCTTCGATAATGATGTTTAATGATGATGGTCACGAGAAAATTTATATCGGATAATATTAAAATATATATATTGATATATTGTGGATAAATATTTAGAACGTGTATTTGATTAAAAGGCAGAGACGTTACTCAATTTTATATGTGTGATGCATTTTGTTCTATTTAATGTTTTACTTTAGATCATCCACTTTTATAATAAATAGATAGCTATAGACCATAATTCGTATGTAATCTGTTAAATCATTACTCAATTTATATTTATCTTTTTTTCCCATTCTTATAATTTTTAAATTTATTAGGTAATTATAGTACTTTTAGATGTAACTAGTCTCTACGTACGTGCTTTACACGAATTATATCTTGTGTCAAACATTATAAAATGTGTAGCTAAAATATATAACTTTTAACTACATATATATTCTAGGAAATAATTTTAACCGCATAATATGTATACAGTATAATAGTCAACTCATTAAAGTAAAAGAAGAATAGTGAGATTTAGTTAAAAGAATATGACATTGAAATTATTTTAGATTTTAAAAATTATTTAATTTATTAAACTGCTATCAGTCAATTGTCATTTTTCTGGCATAAACTCGTCAGTTTCATAAAGGAAGAGATAAGTCAATATATTTTGTCATTATCAAATATAGAGATAAATCGATGATGAGTTGAAGCACGCGATATGCAATTGTTTAATTAGCTGTATTTCTTTAAAATCTCTTAAGAGAAAAATCAGTATAATAAGATGACAAACGTTGGTGATTTCAGTTTTCGTTATTCTTAACTATCGATTTATAATGGATCATACTATTAAATCAATTAATTCTATGTAATTTAATTATCTTTGTAAAACTAAAAAAAATTGAGATAAACTTTTCGTGAAAAATTATGCTTAATTCTTTGAATATACAATAGCGTTTCCATTACCCTTTAATCAAATACTCCTATAAATTTTATGTACCTAAATGTAAATACATATTTTAAAACTAAACCAACATTGAATAAATGCAACTCGTTTTTTTTTTTAGGATTTTTACCTTCCTATACAATATATGAAATCTTATTACCCTTAATGTTTAAGGTTTGTGTTAATTATATTTCAGTATACCAAATTACCATTTATATACCATAATTCAAATTAGGAATATAATTAAGGGTGCATTTATATTAGGCGCTATAATTAAGGGTGCAATTATTTTCTGACTATTCAGGCGTAACTTAAAAAAATTATGAATTTCTTTCTTTGCTTCTTCTTCCTATTTGTCGTGTCCGGCTAATGCAAATCACAGCAAATGAAACAAATTACCTAATTTTGCTTGCTTTCGCTGAGATTCAAATATTGGTATTCAAAGTTTTTGTGTATTCTATTTTTTATAATGATGGTAAGTTACAACTTTGAATGAGAATGACTTCATCACAGGTCTGTGCATTCTATAGTTTTGTCTTCTACTTTCAAGAACTGCACCCAGATCTATAGTTAATTTTCATAAACAAAACATACCTTCTTTTGTAGATAAATTATAGAAAAATTGTAGAATATTTTTTGCAGAAGATTTTGTAGAAGCTTTAGTCGTTTTGGATTTGTGAAAACAGAAAACAATGCATCTACAATCAGAATACAAATAATCTACAATTTATCTATAATATATCTACAAACTGGATACATTGAATTTTAATATCCCAATTTTCATTTCAATTGTAGCATTATTGGCATTTTCAACATAATTATAGAAGATTTGTAGAAGTTTTAGTCTTTCCAATCTACAATTTATCTACAATTTCTGGAAATATGTCTTCTTCTTCTTCGAGTTTCAATCTGAAATTCAGTCAAAACCAAGTCTAATCTTCACTAAAACCCCTCAAAATTGATATATAAACTCCAAACCATATTCCAGATTATTTTCAACAACACCCAATCCAAACAAATAATAATTTTTGAAAACCCAAATTTGAATTCAAAGCTTTCAAGCTTTTTAATGGCTATCAATGGTGGAAAATATATAGAAGAACAGATAAAGTTGAAGAACAGAAATCTCCTTTCCGTTTCAAAATTACGCAGCTTAGAGATCTCGTTTCCGTTTCAAATTTTGAATTTAATGTGTAATAAATCAATCCCAGATTCTGTGGCTGATTTTTCGCGCGCTAAAAATGGCAGATTCTGCCTAAATAACGAATGGTATATAAATTATAGATAAACTGTGGATTGGGCGGGTAATATACATATTATGCACACATTTGGTAATACGGTTTCATATATGGTATAGTTAGGAAAAAATCTCTTTTTTTTTTCTTTGTTTTTTCCTACCCCAAGAATGATCAAACACCTAAAACCTTTCCAAAACACGAGTCATTTATAGATTCTTTTCATAAACAAATATTTTATCTTGTAACGCATTGTCTTTTTGTAGCGTATTTTTAATTTGTATTTTATTGAAAAAAGACCGCTAAGCTATCCTATTTACACTGAGACTCATTTAGCAAATAATTTCTGTTGCAGATTCACAGTCCTTCAATCTGAGGTGAAATTTCAATTAAAGTTAAAGTTTATGATATTAAATTTTATCCAACACGAAATTAACTTTTCAAATTAATTCCAGAGATATTTTTGTTCACCATCATTATTATTCATGGGCCGAAACTAATGGTATTTTTTATACGGTTAATTATAATCTTTATATGCTATATTTGTCGCAAAATTCTAATAGAATTGAACATGCGCGTTGGTCGATACATTGAGCGTGTTCAAACAAAATTCAGATTTTCTTGAAGACATTGAATTTTGTACCAATTAGGTTTGCGACAAAACCTAGAAATCGATCACTGATCCAATTTGAGTACCTCTGCAGGATATACCTCAACAGAAAACTGAAGAGTAATGGCAGCAAGTGATTGAGTTCAGTAGTTCCTCATATAAAATTATAAAAAAACAAAACAAAAACCATACATGAAAAATTAGTTCTCTCAAAACTATACATTTTAATCAATCAGCATTCTAAACAAAAAGAGCCTGCAGTACTCATTCTAAACTATACGTAGGGGTGTTCAAAAAAATCCGAAAAATCGAACCAAACCGAAAACCAACCAAACCGACTAAAAAAATCGATACTTTTTGGTTTGGTTTGGTTTTGGTTTTGAAATTTAAAAACCGATCAAATATGGTTTGGTTTTGGTTTTAATCAGAAAAAAACCGAACCAAACCGACTATAGGAGTAGCTATTTCAAATTTATTATTACACCTATATATATGTATATTGTTAGACAACGTTTCAAAAAATTTATGGTAAATGTTAATAGTTTACACTTTTTAATATAGTTCTTTACCTTTACATTCTAGTTTGATTGGTAGTTTTCTTTTGTTTAGTATAAGAATCAATTTCGTGTTAAAAATAATATCTTTTTAATTGAGTCCTTAAATTATTCATCGTTATTTGATTCAATTATCATCAATATATTTTGGTAAATAATAGATTTCTCAAAGGACAATTGCATATGTGGTCGTCGAAATATGTGTTTGATAGTGTATGTCTTATATTAAGAAAAAACCGACAAATAACCGAAAAAATCGACAAATAACCAAAAAAACCGAAAAAAATCGAAAAAAACCGACATAAACCGAATCGAGAAAAACCGACTTAATTGGTTTGGTTTGGTTCAATATTTGAAAAACCGACTTACTTGGTTTGGTTTTTTTCTAAGGAAAAACCGACCAAAACCGAACCATGAACACTCCTAACTATACGTATGTATCTAATAGCTAAATATTAGATACATACGTATGAGGTTAGCTGATCTCATAGGTATGAAAAGGAGTTTTGACTTTTAAATGGAAACAGAGAAGGTTTTAATAGATTATCAGAAACAGGTTTCTTTGGCCTTTCCTTAAACTATTCAAAATTATGCTTTTTAATAGTTATCGTTACCGTTACTCATGCTAGCTTCAAATTAAAAGACTCTTAAACATAATGCTTATAGAATATTTTCAATATTTTCGTGAATGAAGTGCAACAATGAATTAGATCGATTTATTTATACATGGGATAATATTTACAATTCGGTTGCAACAATGATAGCGAAACGAATTTAGAGTCCATATCTATTTATCACTCCATATTTATTTCAGTATGCTCTTTTTACTAATATAACCAATTGTCACGATCCAATTTCATAGCAGGTCATGTGTGACGACCCAAAGGGTCATCACCGTATTTCTCCCTTTCTCCGCGCTTCCGAAGCCTTGAAAACCTCATTTTTAGTTGTCTCGATTTGCGTGCGCAGTCCGGGCGCGAAACAGGAAAATTTTTATGTTAAAATATGTGAATTCTGTAAAAAAATTTGAAGAAATATGATATTAATATTGATATAGTTGACTTTGGTCAATATTTTGGGTAAACGGACCCGGACCCATGATGTGATGGTCCCGGGAGGTCCGTAGAAAAATATGGGATTCGGGCATTTGCCCGGAGTCGAAATCCGAGGTCCAGAACCCCAGTAAAAGAATTTTTCCGTTAAATTATTTTCTGAAATTATTAAGGAAAAATAGAAATGAAAATGAGCTAGAAAATATAGGTACCGGGCTCATATTTTGGTTATTGGTTAAGCGCTTCCTGTAAAGTTTGGTTAAAAACGGACGTCGTTTGACGTGTTTCGGACTAAAAATGGGAAATTTGGAAGTTATGAACTTTGAAATGAAATTATGAGTTTTGGGGTTTGATTCGTTGAATTTGATGTTATTTTAGCGGTTTGATCGCTCGGGCAAGTTCGTAGGATGTTATTGAGTTAGTGTGTGTGTTTGGTTGGGAGCCTCGAGGGCTCGGGAGTGATTCGAAGGTGGTTCGGGGTGGTTTTGGCCTTAGGATTTGTTGCAGAAAATGCTGTCTG